>JAGTTL010001822.1:0-11999 GCA_036851935.1 Coregonus suidteri | reverse complement strand
TAACAGGGCATGTAGGTTTGGATTTTTTCCCTTAAAAATAACAACCTTCTTTTCAAAACTGCATTTTGTGTTAATTGTGTTATCTTTGACTAATATTAAATTTGTTTGATGATATGAAACATTTAAGTGTGACAAACATGCAAACAAATAACAAATCGGGAAAGGGGGGCAAACACTTTTTCACACCACTGTAGATCTGGGATGAACTGAATAGATCAGGGATGAACTGAATAGATCAGGGATGAACTGAATGTATCAATAAGTTATATTAAATGAAATAGCTTGAAGAGAATAAGTGATGATCACATGATCCAGGCTCTGTCGTAGCCGGCCGCGCCCGGGAGACCCATGGGGCGGCGCATAATTGGCCCTGCGTCGTCCGGGTAGGGGGGGGAATGGCCGGTAGGGATGTAGCTCATTTGGTAGAGCATGGCGTTTGCAACGCCAGGGTTGTGGGTTCAATTCCCACGGGGGGCCAGTATGAAAAATTAAATAATGTATGCACTCACTAACTGTAATCGCTCTTGGATAAGAGCGTCTGCTCAAATGACGTAAAATGGTAAAATGGATGTAATGATGAGTCAGTTAGTGTTTGACTGACAAATAGCCTAGATTTTTCTTTTACCTCTCATAATCCTCTTTCAGTCTCGCTAATTCTCTTTCTCCTCCTCCGACTGCTTTTGCACCTCTCCCGCCATCTTCTCTCTCTCTAGCTTCATCTCTCTTTCTTCTCCCCAGCCGGATTTGAGGCCAGAGCTCCTGATTACCTGGAAACATGACGGTGTATGAACCTTGCTATAATTATACTTAAACACTCATTAAGGTGTCATTACTGATTTCATAACTAATTATATCGGGGTTTTCACAGTCCATATACAGTGTATTCAATGGCAATATTGGAACTCAATCAGACTGCTTTCATAAAGTACATGGCTTATGTATACTTCTTTAAATAAAGTGTTCTTGTGTTCCCTACCTTCCCTCCAGCTCCCTGTGTTCCTACCTTCCTCCAGCTCCCTGTGGTTTCCCTACCTTCCCTCAGCTCCCTGTGTTCCTACCTTCCCTCCAGCTGCCCTGTGTTCCTCTTTCCCTCCAGCTCCCTGTGTTCCTACCGTCCTCCAGCTCCCTGTGTTCCCTACCTTCCTCCAGCTCCCTGTGTTACCGGTACCTTCCTCCAGCGCCTGTGTTCCCTACTTTCCCTCCAGCTCCCTGTGTTCACTACCTTCCCTCCACTCCCTGTGTTCCTACCTCCCTCCAGCTCCCTGTGTTCCCTACGCTTCCCCTCCAGCTCCTTCTGTGTTCCCTACCGTTCCCTCCAGCTCGCGCTGTGTTCCGACCTACCTTCCCTAGCCGAGGCTCCCTGTGTTTCCCTACCTTTCCCTCCAGCTTCCCTGTTGTTCTGTGTCTCCCGGTTAGCTCCCGTGCTGGTCTAACAGGTCACGGTTGCTGGGGGGGGGGTGGGGAAGTGTCGCTATCGCAACCAGCTCCTCTAGCTCCGCCTCCTTCCTCGGGTGCAGCGTCATGTCATTCGCTCCTGGTCCCTCCTGCTAGCGCGCTCCTTCCTGACGCTAATTGACTCCTCAGTTCGGCCTGGCCGCACACCTTAGACTCCGCGCCTCCAGAGCAGCACACACTGGCGGCTCGCTCGTCGATTACGCTGGGCACCTTCGCCAACACCAGATTGGGCTGAGGCGACTGCTGTAAACTCATGGACGCTCTGCTCCACCTGGGAGTAGGGGGGGAATTTGGAATACAAACACTGTGACCCTCGGACACAAGGTGACAGTAACTACATGTCCTCTGAAGTGGCGAGAGGACCGCAGTTTTCAGGATAATAACTATATAAAAAAACAATAGTAAGTAGCTTGTATGATAACACTGTAGCTGATTGGTTGAGTGTCTGCAGTCTTGGTGTCAGGTCCTCTTCTGGCAGGTGATAGACGTTGGGATGTTGCAGGGTGGTCTATCCTGCTCCCATCAGGTGGGCTTATGCAGGCTGACTGGGACTTGGACAGCTTGGGGGGAGGGGGGGGGGGGGGGGGGGAGGGGGGGGGGGGGGGTGGGGGGATAGCAACACCTCCGCGCCTCCTGTGCACCCGCCGCTGCATTCTGAGGGGGTGTGAGACAGAATATGATATGTACTAGAGACAATTGACAATGTCACATGATAAGATTTGTCGGATAGCAATTACCACTAGATTATAAGAGACCTTGTACAGGTTAAAACACACACAGAGGCACACCTCCCGCTCCTAATCCACCGTGAGAGGGAGGTGGGGGGGGGTTTGGCACAGCAAATATCAGTCAAAGACAAAAAAACGTCATCGGTGAACACACACACACCTCTCTCTCCAGGTCTATCAGTCGTTCACTCATAGCCCAGTCCATCTTCTCTACTCCAGCCATCTGAGGTCGTACAGAGGTCATTGGCCCTCCTTTGGTTGGGCATCTTTAGCCTCTGGGTGCTCTAATGTGAGTCCTGTCTGAGGATGTAGCCTTCCCAGTATGTTAGCAGGGATTCTGGTGGGAAACTTAGGCAGAGACAGCATCTCTCTCCTCTCCCACTGCTCTCTGAAAGGAGAAGGTCAGCGGTAACTGTCTTCAGTTCGGCCTTCCACCCTTGTCCAACTCCTGCTTCAGCCGTGCAGCCTCATTGGACAGTTCCTTGGGACGCGCACCTTCTCATTGGTTTTAGCTCCTGTGGGAAAAGGAAAGGATGAAAAATAATGGATTTCTAGGATCAAGGCACATATACACATATATAAAACATATACACACATATATATACAGCACATATACAGTGAGGGAAAAAAGTATTTGATCCCCTGCTGATTTGTACGGTTTGGCCCACTGACAAAGACATGATCAGTCTATAATCTTAATGGTAGGTTTATTTGAACAGTGAGAGACAGAATAACAACAAATGAAATCCAGAAAACAAACCATGTCAAAAAATGTTATAAATTGATTTGCATTTTAATGAGGGAAATAAAGTATTTGACCCCTCTGCAAAACATGACTTAGTACTTGGTGCCAAAACGCCTTGTTGGGCAATCACAGAGGTTCAGACGTCCTTGTAGTTGGCCACCAGGTTTTGCACACATCTCAGAGGGATTTTGTCCCACTCCTCTTTGCAGACCTTCTCCAAGTCATTAAGGTTTCGAGGCTGACGTTTTGGCAACAATCAAACCTTCAGGCTCCCTTCACAGATTTTCTATGGGATTTTAAGGTCTGGGAGACTGGCTAGGCCCACTCCAGGACGCTTAATGTGATTCTTCTTGAGCCACTCCTTTGTTGCCTTGGCGTGTGTTTTTTGGTCATTGTCATGCTGGAATACCCATCCACGACCCATTTTCAATGCCCTGGCTGAGGGAAGGCTTTGACGGTACAATGGCCGCCGTCCATCGTTCCAGCTTTGATTGCGGTGAAGTTGTCTGCTGTCCCCTTTAGCAGAAAAAACACACCCCCTAAAGCATAATGTTTCGGTCACCTCCATGTTTGACGGCGGGTATGGTGTTCTTGGGCGGTCATAGGCAGCATTCCTCCTCCTTTTTTCCAGAAACACGGCACGGGCGAGTTGAGTTTATGCCAAAGAGCTCGATTTTGTCTCATCTGACCACAACACTTTCACCCCAGTTCTCCTCTGAATCATTCAGATGTTCATTGGCAAACTTTCAGATGGCCCTGTATATGTGCTTTCTTGAGCAGGGGGACCTTGCGGGCGCTGCAGGATTTCAGTCCTTCACGACATAGTGTGTTAACCGAGTTGTTTTCTTGGTGACTATGGGTCCCAGCTGCCTTGAGATCATTGACAAGATCCTCCCCGTGTAGTTCTGGGCTGAATCCTCACCGTTCTCATGATCATTGCAACTCACAAGGTGAGATCTTGCATGGAGCCCCAGGCCGAGGGAGATTGACAGTTAATTTTGTGTTTTCTTCCATTTGCGAATAATCGGACCAACTGTTGTCACCTTCTCACCAAGCTGCTTGGCGATGGTCTTGTAGCCCATTCCATCCTTGTGTAGGTCTACAATATTGTCCCTGACATCCTTGAGAGCTCTTTGGTCTTAGCCATGGTGGAGAGTTTGGAATCTGATTGATTGATTGCTTCTGTGGACAGGTGTCTTTTTATACAGATAACAAACTGAGATTAGGAGCACTCCCTTTCAGAGTGTGCTCCTAATCTCAGCTCGTTACCTGTATAAATGTCATGAAAACCCTGCGTCCTGAGTCTGTTTCCTGCCTGTGTTGCTGTTTTTCTGCTCTGAATCTCCTGTTTCCGAGGGTTCCTGAACGCCATCCCTGTCCGGTTGATCGGGCGACGTTGCTAGGCGGCGTTGATCTCTCGATTACCCGCACACCTGCTTCTCATCAGGTTCGGCACACCTGGTCCTGAAAATCATCACCCTTCATAAGCTCTGACCTGAATCCATTCCCTGCCGGATCGTTAGCCATGAACAGTATGGTTTTGTCAGCGTATCAGCCTCTGAGTTTACTAGCGTTAGTTTGTTGTTTTGCACCTTGTTGGCCTGCCGGTTGTACTTACCCCTCATTTTTTTTCTGTCTACAGTCATTCTCCCGGGACCTTCACCCAACCCCTGCCTGGTTATCGGCGGCTGCCGTTGCCATCATTGGATCTGCCACTTCACCTCCACCAACTCATCTCCGCCGCCCGCTCCGTCTCCTGGATTATTCTGCATTTTTTGAATCTGTAATAAATACTCACCTTCGTTCAACTCACCTTGTCCTGGTCTGCTTCTGGGTTCTGTCGTAGAGAACCGTGACAGAACGATCCCGCGCCAGAAATGAACCAGCGTACCTGGACTCTGTTCGCCATGCCTTACCCATCAGGAAAAGAGTTTGGGACAACACAGCACGGCGCTACAGGAGATAGCATTGTCGGTTCGGAACTTTTCTACCAGTCTGATGAAGATCCAGGCTCAGACTCAGTTTGCCGGTGGAGAATCCACCACCGGTTTCACGCCTCTCGCCTGCCGCTTATGGAGCTGTGCCTCTTCCGTGAGCCCAAGGTTCCGACGCCTGATAAGTATGAAGGGGATTTGGGAAGATGCCGTTCCTTTCTTATGCAGTGTGGATTAGTGTTCGATTCTACAGCCCCACTCTTACGCCACAGACAAGGCTAGGATAGCCTTTGTTTATTGAATTGCTGCGTGGTAGAGCCCTGGAGTGGGCTTCAGCCTATGGAACGACAGGACACCTGCATGGCGTCATACCAGGAGTTCACGGCAGAGATGAGGAAGCTGTTTGACCATCCAGCCGAGGTAAGGACGCAGCTAAGCGCCTGTTTTCTCTTCGCCAAGGAGCTCGCAGAGTTGCCGACTTCGTAATCGAATTCAGGACCTTGGCTGTGGAGAGTGGGTGGAATGAAGAGTCATTGCAAGCGGCCTTTTATCAGGGGTTGTCGGAGCAACTCAAGGATGAGTTGATCTCCTATCCGGAGCCTAGTGACCTGGACAGTTTTGGTAGCTTGTCTATTCGGGTGGATAACAGAGTTCGAGAGAGAAGGAGGGAGAAGCAATGGGGCCAGTCCAATCAATCAGCTTCTCGTTCCCAGTCGGGTCAGGAGGTGGACCAGAACGCGCTCGATCATTGTCCACCACACAGGATTAGTGGAGAGGTCCTGCCTCCAGATTCTGAACCACATGCAAGTGGGGCGGCACGGATTACCAAGGAGGAGCGCCACATAGACGTGAGACAACCGCTGCCTCTACTGTGGGAGTTCGGGACGATTACATCTCCACTTGTTTCCCAGCGGCCGTCAAACTGCCCGGCTCGCTAAGTTTGGAGGGACTTTTTTTGTAAAAAGCGAGCCAGTTTCAACCTCTCAATACCCCTGTCAGACCCCGTTTCCCGGCTACCCTTCATGAACGAGGAATCAGAGTTTAGCGATTAACGCTTTCGTCGATTCAGGTGCCGATGGCAGCTTTATTGCTGCAGACGTGGTGGAACAGCTGGGGCTTCCCAAGGAGCGATACACCGGAAGCCATTGAAGCTACCACTCTGAACGGCAGTAGTTCTGGGCCACGTATCACGATGAGGACTGAACCGGTTTAAGATGCTGTTGTCAGGGAATCATTCTAGAGGTTATCTCATTCTTCCATTCTGCCTTCACCCTATGTTTCCTCTGGTCCCTTGGATACCCCTGGCTGAAGGAAACAATCCCACGTTCGATTGGGTGACTGGCAAGGTAAATAGTTGGGAGCACTGATTGTCATGCTAACTGCCTCAAGACTGCCTTGTTCCGATTCTGTTCCCAGTCAGGTCATTGAGGCTAACCTCCAGATTTGTCCCTGGTTCCCGAAACATATCACGATTTGGGGAAGTGTTCAGTAAGCAGAGGGCTCTGTTCACTCCCTCCCCACCGACCATATGATTGTGCCATAAACCTGTTCCCTGGAGCTGCTATCCAAGGGACGGTTATTACAGCATCTCCCGACCTGAACGTGAAGCTTTGGAGACCTACATAAAGGAGTCCCTAGCTGCTGGTCTCATTCGTTCCCTCGTCATCCACCCCTGGGGCAGGATTCTTCTTTGTGAGTAAAAAGGATGGCTCTCTTCAACCTTGTATTGATTATCGGGGGGCTGAATGATATCACGGTCAAGACAAGTACCCCTGCCCTTGATGAGCTCTGCTTTCGACTCCTACAGGGTGCTACTGTGTTCACAAAGCTGGAACCTACGCAATGCGTATACATCTGGTCCGGATCAGAGAGGGGGAAGAGTGGTTTGACTGGTTTCAATACACCGATGGGTCATTTCGAGTATCAGGTGATGCCGTTTGACTGACCAATGCTCCAGCAGTGTTTCCAGAGTATGGTGAATGACGTCCCTGAGATATATGATCGTCTTTTTGTGTTCGTTTACTGGATGACATTCTTATCTTCTCTAAGGAGCTTCCAGTCACGTCCAGCATGTCAAGCCAGGTCTGCAGCGATTGTTGGAGAATCGCTGTTTGTGAAGCCGAGAAGTGTGAATTTCACGCCCACACTACATCCTTCCTCGGTACATCATCTCCAGGGGAGAGATTAGGAGTGGACCAAGAGAAAGGTTAGGGCGGTCTGGATTGGGCCCAGCCCGGTACGAGATTGCCAGCTCAAGAGGTTTCTGGGGTTTGCGAATTTCTATCGTAGATTTTATCCATGATTACAGCCGTGTGGCCGCTCCTTTACTGCCATGACTTCTCAGTACCAGAACACTTCAGTTGGAATCCTGAGGCGACAGAGCCATTTCTGGATTTGAAGAGGCGATTCACCAACGCTCGATTCTCTCTCCAACCTGACACGGCCCGTCAGTTTGACGTTTGAAGTGGATGCGTCTGATGTGGGGGTGGGCGCCATCCTGTCCCAGCAATGCTCCACTGACGGTAAACTCCATCCCTGCGCCTACTACTCTCGTCGTCTTCGGTCTGCGGAGAGGACCTACGATGTGAGGTAACCGGGAGCTTCTCGCGGTGATACTTGCCTTGGAGGAAGTGGCGCCACTGGTTGGAGGGCGGAGCGGATCCAGCAACCGTTGTTGTCTGGGACTGACCACAAGAATCTTGCTTACGTGCAATCGGCTAAACGTCTCAACTCCCGTCAGGCCAGGTGGTCGTTGTTTTTTGGACGCTTTAATTTTTCCTTGACGTTCCGACCGGGGTTCTAAGAACGCAAGGCGGACGCCTTGTCCCGGATGTTCTCCCAAGACGGAAGAGAGTGGGGCCAAGACTGAGACGATTCTTCCCCGGAAACCTTGTCGTAGGAGCCGTTATGTGGAGGATTGAGGAGGAGGTTTATGGCGGCCCTTCGGACGCAGCCCTGGCCCCGCGTAACGGTCCACCCGGTCGGTGTTTGTGCCTGAGTCGGTCCGTTGGCGTCTCCAATGGTCCCACGCCAGCAAGATGGCTTGTCACCCTGGCGTGGCTCGGACGATGCGCTTCTACGCAGACGATTTTGGTGGCCTGCCATGGGAGAAGATACTCGGAGGTAGTTGTTTGCTGCCTGTCCAGTTCTGTGCGCGAGAACAAGAGTGCCAATCGTCCCAGCTCTGGACTTCTTCACCCCTACCGATTCCCCCCGCGACCATGGTCGAATCTGGCCCTGGACTTTGTCACTGGGTTGCCCTCTTTGAGGGGGAACACGGTCATTCTGACTATTGTGGACAGATTCAGCAAGTTCGCCCACTTTGTGCCCATCTCCAAGCTTCCCTCTGCCTTCTGAGACTGTCCAAGATCCTGGTTAGGGTCCACGGATTTCCCAGTGACATAGTTCCGACCGTGGCCCTCAGTTCACCTCTGCCTGTCTGGAAATCCTTCTGTTTGGCCATTGGAGCTACAGTCAGTCTCACATCTGGATTTCACCACCAATCTAATGGAAGGCAGGCGGACTGAGAGCCAACCAGAAGATGGAATCCAACGCTGTGCTGCTTGTTTCCTCCAACCCCACCTCTTGGGTCTCCTCAGTTGCCTTGGGTTGAGTATGCCCACAATACTCTCCCTACTTCTGCCACTGGGATGTCTCCCCTTCCAGTGCCTATACGGCTACCAACCCCCTTTGTTTCCTTCTCAGGAGAAGGATCTCTCGGTTCCCTCTGTCCAGGCCCACATTCGTCGTTGCCACCGGACCCTGGCAATCGGGCCAGAAAGGCCCTCCTTAGAGTTTTTCTGAAACCGGTATCAACTCCAGGCGAATCGTCGGCCGTATTCCAGCCCCGCTTATGCCATCGGAGATAGGGTCTGGTTGGCTACACGGAACCTTCCTTCTGCGGACTGAGTCAAGGAAACTGTCGCCGAGGTTCATTGGTCCGTTTAGTGGTGGGAGAGAGTGATTAATCCTGTTGTGTTCGACCTCAAGTTGCCTAGTACGCTCAGAGTCCATCCCACCTTCCATGTCCTCCTGCCCTCACATAAGCCTGTTCTCCTCAGCCCTCTGTTTGCCCTCTCCGCCTCCTCTTCCTCGGATGATCGGAGGAGGTCCGGTCTTACACGGTGCGCCGCATCATGGATTCCAGACGGCGGGGCCGGGGTTTCCAGTATCTCGTGGACTGGGAGGGGTATGGTCCTGAGGAGAGGAGTTGGATTCCTCGGCGTCAGATCCTTGATGCTGACCTCCTTCGTGACTTCTAGCCGCCTCCATCCTGGCGCTCCGGGTAGTCCGCCCGGTGGAGTTTCATCGGAGGGGGGTATGGTACTGTCATGAACCCTGCGTCCTGAGTCTGTTCCTGCCTGTGTTGCCGTTTTTGCTGCTCTGAATCTCCTGTTTCCTGAAGTTTCCTGAACGCACCCTGTCCGGTTGCCGGGCGACGTTGCTAGGCGGTTGATCTCTCGATTACCCGCACCTGCTTCTCATCAGCTTCGGCACACCTGGGTCCTGATCATCACCCCTTCATAAGCTCTGAACTGACATCCCATTCCCGGCCGGATCGTTAGCCATGAACCGTATGTTTTGTCAGCGTATCAGCCTCTGAGTTACTAGCGTTAGTTTTGTTGTTTGCACTTGTTGGGCCTGCCGTGTTGTACTTACCTCCGTTTTTTTCTGTCTACAGTCATTCTCCAGGGACCCTTCACCCAACCCCTGCCTGGTTATCGGCGGCTGCCGTGCCATCATTGGATCTGCCACTTCACCTCCACCAACTCATCTCCGCCGCCCGCTCCGTCTCCTGGGATTATTCTGCATTTTTTTGAATCTGTAATAAATACTCACCTTCGTTCAACTCACCTTGTCCCTGGTCTGTCTTCTGGGTTCTGTCGTAGAGAACCGTGACAATAAAAGACACCTGGGAGCCAGAAATCTTTCTGATTGAAGAGGGGGTCAAATACTTATTTCCCTCATTAAAATGCAAAACAATTTATAACATTTTTTTTAAATGCGTTTTTTCTGGATTTTTGTTTGGTTTTCTGTCTCTCACTGTTCAAATAAACCTACCATTAAAAATTATAGATTGATCATTTCTTTGTCAGTGGGCAAACGTACCAAAATTCAGCAGGGGATCAAATACTTTTTTCCCTCACTGTATATACACACAATATTACACACACATATATATACACACACACATTACAGTTGAAGTCGGAATTTTACATACCTTAGGTTGGAGTCATTAAAACTCGTTTTTCAACCACGCCACAAATTTCTTGTTAACAAACTATCATTTTGGCAAGTCGGTTAGGACATCTACTTTGTGCATGACACAAGTAATTTTTCCAACAATTGTTCTACAGACAGATTATTTCACTTATAATTCACTGTATCACAATTCTAGTGGGTCAGAAGTTGGCATACACTAAGTTTGACTGTGCCTTTAAACAGCTTGGACATGTTTCTAAAAATGATGTCATGGCTTTAGAAGCTTCTGATAGGCTAATTGACATCATTTGAGTCAATTGGAGGTGTACCTGTGGATGTATTTCAAGGCCTACCTTCAAACTCAGTGCTTCTTTGCTTGACATCATGGGAAAATCAAAAGAAATCAGCCAAGACCTCAGAAAAGAAATTGTAGACACTCCACAAGTCTGGTTCATCGTTGAGAGCAATTTCCAACGGCCTGAAGGTACCACATTCATCTGTACAAACAATAGTATGCAAGTATAAACACCATGGGACACGCAGCCGTCATTTCGCTCAGGAAGGAGGCGCGTTCTGTCTCCTAGAGATGGAACGTACTTTGGTGCGAAAAGTGCAAATCAATCCAGCCAGAACAACAGCAAAGGACCTTGTGAAGATGCTGGAGGAAACAGGTACAAAAAATATCTATATCCACAGTTAAAACGAGTCCCTATATCGACATAACCTGAAAGGTTTTCCGCTCAGCAAGGAAGAAGCCACTGCTCAAAAACCGCCATAAAAAAAGCCAGACTACGGTTTGCAACTGCACATTGGGGACAAAGAGGGCGGCAGGTAGCTTAGTGGTTAAGAGCGTTGTGCCCACTAACCGAAGGTCGCTGGTTCTAATCCCTGAGCTGACTAGGTGAAAAATCTGTCGATGTGGCCTGGAGCAAGGCACTTAACCCTAATGCTCTTGTAAGTCGCTCTGGATAAGAGTGTCTGCCTAACAGACAAAAAAAAGAAGATGAACACAAAATAAATCTTACTTTTTGGAGAAATGTCTCTGGTCTGAGGAAACATAAATAGAACTGTTTGGCCATAATAACCATCGTTACGTTTGGAGGAAAAAGTTGGATGCCCTTGCAAGCCCGAACAACACAATCCCAACGTAGAAGCACGGGGGTGGCTAGCATCATGCTGTGGGGGGTGCTTTGCTGCAGGAGGGACTGGTGCCCTTCACAAAAATAGATGGCATCATGAGGAAGGAAAATTATGGTGGATATATTGAAGCAAACATCTCAAGACATCAGTCAGGAAGTTAAAGCTTGGTCGCAAATGGGTTCTTCCAAATGGACAATGACCCCAAGCATACTTCCCAAAGTTGTGGCAAAATGGCTTAAGGACAACAAAGTCAAAGGTATTGGAGTGGCCATCACAAAACACGGACCTCAATCCTATAGAAAATTTGGTGGGCAGAACTGAAAAGGCGTGCGCAAACAAGGAGGGCCTACAAACTCTGACTACTAGTTACACATGCCTTGTCTAGGATTGAATTATTGTGGCCTAGAAGATTCACCCAAAGTATTGTGGGGAAGCTTGTGGAAGGTTCTAACCCAAAACGTTTGACCAATCTAAATCAATTTTAAGTCATGTTCTACCACAATATACATATTATGATTTATTTGTGAATGCAAAACTTCTGACCACTGGGAATGTGATGAAAGAAATAAAAGCTGCAAATTAAATCATTCTCTCACATTATTCTGACATGTTCACATTCTTAAAATAAAGTGGTTGATCCTAAACTGACCTAAGACAGGGAATGTTTTACTAGGATTAAATGTCAGGAATGTGAAAAACTGAGTTAAATGTATTTGGCCTAAGGTCTATGTAACTTCAGACTTCAACTGTATACACACATTTTAGTCAATTAGCAGATACTCTTATCAAGAGCGA
>JAGTTL010001821.1:0-10000 GCA_036851935.1 Coregonus suidteri | reverse complement strand
GTGCAAAATAGTTACAATTTCGTATTAACACTGGAATGATAGATGTGCTAAAGATGATGTGCAAATAGAGATACTGGGGTGCAAATTAGCAAAATAAATAACAATATGGGGATGAGGTAGTTGGGTGGGCTAATTTCAGAATGGCTGTGTACAGGTGCAGTGGGTTTGGCGATGAATATGTAGTGAGGGCCAGCCAACAAGAGCATACAGGTCACAATGGTGAGTAGTATATGGGGCTTTGGTGACAAAACGGATGGCACTGTGATAGACTACATCTAATTTTCTGAGTAGAGTGTTGGAGGCTATTTTGTAAATGACATCGCCGAAGTCAAGGATCGGTAGGATAGTCAGTTTTACGAGGGCATGTTTGGCAGCATGAGTGAAGGAGGCTTTGTTGCGAAATAGGAAGCCGATTCTAGATCTAACTTTTGATTGGAGATGCTTAATGTGAGTCTGGAAGGAGAGTTTACAGTCTAACCAGACACCTAGGTATTTGTAGTTGTCCACATACTCTAGGTCAGACCCGCCGAGAGTAGTGATTCTAGTCGGGTGGGCGGGTGCAAGCAGCGTTCGGTTGAAGAGCATGCATTTAGTTTTACTAGTGTTTAAGAGCAGTTGGAGGCTACGGAGGGAGTGTTGTATGGCGTTGAAGCTTGTTTGGAGATTTGTTAACACAGTGTCCAATGAAGGGCCAGATGTATACAAAATGGTGTCGTCTGCATAGAGGTGGATCCGAGCGTCACCAGCAGCAAGAGCGACATCATTGATATACACAGAGAATAGAGTCGGCCCGAGAATTGAACCCTGTGGCACCCCCAAAGAGACTGCCAGTGGTCCAGACAACAGGCCCTCCGATTTGACACATTGAACTCTATTTGAGAAGTAGTTGGTGAACCAGGCGAGGCAGTCATTTGAGAAACCAAGGCTATTTAGTCTGCCAATAAGAATGCAGTGGTTGACAGAGTCGAAAGCCTTGGCCAGGTCGATGAAGACGGCTGCGCAGTACTGTCTTTTATCGATCGCGGTTATATTATCGTTTAGGACCTTGAGCGTGGCTCAGGTGCACCCATGACCAGCTCAGAAAAAGGATTGCATAGCGGAGAATGTACGGTGTGATTCGAAATGGTCGGTGATCTGTTTGTTAACTTGTCTTTCAAATACTTTCGAAAGGCAGGGCAGGATGGATATAGGTCTGTAACAGTTTGGATCTAGAGGAGATGGAGACAGGAGATGGAGGGAGGAAGGGAAGGAGGGAGGGAGAGAAGGAGTGTGTAGACTCAGAGAGCTGAGTGGTAGTAGAGTTCAACAGAAGCTGTGTTTAACTCATGTCTCCAGAGAGAGCAGCTTCTCTGGTTTGTGATGAAAACAGTCAGATAACTTGAAACAAATACTCTCCCTTCGTCCAGAACATTTCTCTAAGGTCCTCTAACACACACACACACACACACACGCACATACACCCTCCTTTCTAGGAGAGTTCTGTACTGCAGGCATCAGGAGTCTAACAGTAGCCCCTGTGGGGTTCTAAAGGGCTTGGCTGGACTTCTGGAACAGTTGTTACAGTGTTACCCACTATACCCAGCCTCCGGGAAGTAGCCAAAAGGCCACGTGTGTGTGTGGATGGCAGGAAGCTTGGCCCCAGTGATGTACTGGGCTGTACACACTTTCCTCTGTAGTGCCTTGCGGTCGGAGGCCGAGCAGTTGCCATACCAGGCGGTGATGCAACCAGTCTGAGATGGTTAGTGTGTGTTGTGTGTGTTTGCATGTTTTACAAGCATTGCACTGCCTTTGTTTGTATGTTAGAGTCAGCTATTGGCCACATCCTTCCAGACTCATACTCACAACCGGTCTCCGAGGTCGTACACTCTAACCCCGTCCATCCGTATCGTCATATCTGTTACCACGGCGACCTAGTTCGTCCCGACCTGTCAGAGGACCTGATGAGGTCACGTTGGGCTCAGTGCTCAGAGCGGCTTTCTGGGCTCGGTGCCCATCAACTTGACCGGGAGGGGTTGTTTGTGGTTCATGGTTCACATCGTCCTCTGACCGCTGTGTGTTAACCTTTACAGCTGCTGTTGGCTGCTCTCCTCTGAGGCTGTAGCACTGAGATCATTCCTCCACAGCACAATGCTGCTGTGGCCTCCAGACATGTCTCCTCCCTGACATTTAGTTTAGAACAGAACTATATCCCCATGTACACTTTTCTCTCTTTCCTCTTTCTGGCTTTTTCCTCCCCCTTTTCCCTGTTTTATTTCTCACTATTTTTCCTTCCATCTCTCTGTTTTCCCACACGTTTCTTCCTCTTTCTCCCTGCGTCTTCTCACATTCTATCTATGTTTTTCTCTTTATCCGTTTTTTTATTCTATCATTCTATTGAAAAGAATGTCATCAGACGTTAAATCGCTGTAGCGTAGGGGCCTGGGGAAATGTAATTGTGCTGTGTGTGTCTGTGTGTGTGTGTTAGCGCGCGTGTGCATGCGTACGTATACAGAAGTAAACACCACATAGAGACACTGTATGTCAGTCAATGCTCTAACTGAAGGAGATGAGTGGATAAGTGCAACTTGTTGTGAACAGTGATTATACAATGGAAATGTTCAAGTGATTGTGCTAATGTGAATTTGAAGCATCTCTGAACAACCGAGTGCAATGCATGACCTATCTGCTGTACTGTTGAACTTGTTTACATACTTTATACTGCCATTCTTAGAGATGTCCTTGGGCTGCTCAGCTGACAGAGGAGGTATAGGGAGGAGGGAGGCAGGCAGGTAGGAAGAACATCCAGTGCACTGGCAGTCTTGTTGATTTTTTCTTGTTGTTTTTTTACTGGCGGTCCTGTTTGCTCCACAACGTTTTCTTAATGAATCTCTTAACCAACCTTTTAATCAAAAGATCTTAATCAAAGTGAAATGATTTAATTGTAAGAATTGTGTCAACTTTTACTGGGCTCTTTTTTGCCCAATAGTATTGTATATATCTCTAAGTTTATTATCTCCATTGATCTCCATTTGATTCCATTACCTTGTATGTCACTATGCCCACACAATGCTCAATGAAGTCTGTCATGACACCTGCATGAATGAACTGCATGACAAATAGTCTGATTCCCTGTCAATAACTATAACCCAGAGTTTGTCTATACCAGATCACATGGTCAGAATAACCTCCTGTCCCCATTAGTATTACAGTACTTGGGGCCTGTCCATAGCCAACAGCCTGACAGTGATATTCTCACTACTGATTACCATTCAGGGAGAGGAACAACACTTCATCATGATGGGAGCTAATGAACCCAGTGAGACAGGGATCTAACACTTACTCCCTCTCTGTCCCCCTCGGTTTTCATAACCACTAATTGGAGCTGTCAATCACATGTGGGTCTCCATGACAACCGAGGGGGGACCAATGGGATGGGTGTTGTTGAATAATCCAGATATAAATCATGAATTATACAGGGGGACTTAGACTGATAGTCAGTGGAGTGTGTTTTCTTTATGTGGCTGGATATTTGATGTGTGTTTGCATAGAGATGTGAGTAGAACATGCAGAGAATACAATGGTAAGGAAAGATACCGACTGTGCAGAATATGGAATGTACTCACGATCTCAAACATGAGTAATTTCATGACTTTGTGACTCCTGTCCAAGTAGCAAACCTAGATAAACACACTAGATAAAAATGAGGTTTCTTGGCTATTCTTGCAGCGTCTATTTTAGTGATGTTCAGAAGTAGAAATGGGCCAGCCAAGACAGCCAGCCACCCACCTGTGGCCTACCTGTTACCTACCTGTTAGCTACCTGGAAGCCTGTAGTTCTCAAACTTCTTTGCAATGTGACCCACATCTACAGGTAACTTCCAACATAAAGGAAACACCAACATAAAGTGTCTTAATAGGGCTTTGGACCACCACAAGCCAGAACAGCTTCAATGCACGTTGGCATAGATTCTACAAGTGTCTAGAACTCTATTGGAGGGATGTGACACCATTCTTCCATTAGAACTTTCATAATTTGTTGTTTTGTTGATGATGGTGGAAAACGCTGTTTCAGGCTCCGCTTCAGAATCTCCCATAAGTGTTAAAATGGGTTGATATCTGGTGACTGAGATTGCCATGGCATATGTTTTACAGTGAGGGAAAAAAGTATTTGATCCCCTGCTGATTTTGTACATTTGCCAACTGACAAAGACATGATCAGTCTATACTTTGAATGGTAGGTTTATTTGAACAGTGAGAGACATAATAACAACAAAAAAAAATCCAGAAAAACGCATGTCAAAAATTTTATAAATTGATTTGCATTTTAATGAGGGAAATAAGTATTTGACCCTCTCTCAATCAGTAAGATTTCTGGCTCCCAGGTGTCTTTTATACAGGTAACGAGCTGAGATTAGGAGCACACTCTTAAAGGGAGTGCTCCTAATCTCAGCTTGTTACCTGTATAAAAGACGCCTGTCCACAGAAGCAATCAATCAATCAGATTCCAAACTCTCCACAATGGCCAAGACCAAAGAGCTCTCCAATGATGTCAGGGACAAGATTGTAGACCTACACAAGGCTGGAATGGGCTACAAGACCATCGCCAAGCAGCTTGGTGAGAAGGTTACAACAGTTGGTGCGATTATTCGCAAATGGAAGAAACACAAAAGAACTGTCAATCTCCCTCGGCCTGGGGCTCCATGCAAGATCTCACCTCGTGGAGTTGCAATGATCATGAGAACGGTGAGGAATCAGCCCAGAACTACACTGGAGGATCTTGTCAAGGATCTCAAGGCAGCTGGGACCATAGTCACCAAGAAAACAATTGGTAACACACTACACCGTGAAGGACTGAAATCCTGCAGCGCCCGCAAGGTCCCCCTGCTCAAGAAAGCACATATACAGGCCCATCTGAAGTTTGCCAATGAACATCTAAATGATTCAGATGAGAACTGGGTGAAAGTGTTGTGGTCAGATGAGACCAAAATCGAGCTCTTTGCCATCAACTCAACTCGCTGTGTTTGGAGGAGGAGGAATGCTGCCTATGACCCCAAGAACACCATCCCCACCGTCAAACATGGAGGTGGAAACGTTATGCTTTGGGGGTGTTTTTCTGCTAAGGGGACAGGACAACTTCACCGCATCAAAGGGACGATGGACGGGGCCATGTACCGTCAAATCTTGGGTGAGAACCTCCTTCCCTCAGCCAGGGCATTGAAAATGGGTTGTGGATGGGTATTCCAGCATGACAATGACCCAAAACACACGGCCAAGGCAACAAAGGAGTGGCTCAAGAAGAGGCACATTAAGGTCCTGGAGTGGCCTAGCCAGTCACCAGACCTTAATCCCATAGAAATTCTGTGGAGGGAGCTGAAGGTTCGAGTTGCCAAACGTCAGCCTCGAAACCTTTATGACTTGGAGAAGATCTGCAGAGAGGAGTGGGACAAAATGCCTCCTGAGATGTGTGCAAACCCGGTGGCCAACTACAAGAAACATCTGACCTCTGTGATTGCCAACAAGGGTTTTGCCACCAAGTACTAAGTCATGTTTTGCAGAGGGGTCAAATACTTATTTCCCTCATTAAAATGCAAATCAATTTATAATATTTCTGACATGCATTTTTCTGGATTTTGTTGTTGTTATTCTGTCTCTCACTGTTCAAATAAACCTACCATTAAAATTATAGACTGATCATGTCTTTGTCAGTGGGCAAACATACAAAATCAGTAGGGGATCAAATACTTTTTTCCCTCACTGTACATCGTTTTCATGCTCATCAAACCATTCAGTGACCACTCATGCCCTGTTGGTGGGGGCATTGTCATCATATGGGGGCATAGCCATGGTAGCCAAAATAATGGCCTGCCCAGGATACATGACCCTAAGCATGCTGGGATGTTAATAGCTTAATTAACTCAGGAACCACACCTGTGTGGAAGCACCTGCTTTCAATATACTTTGTATCCCTAATTTACTCATGTAATGTTTCCATTATTTTGACAGTTACCTGTAGCTTTTATAGTTCTGGTACACCACACAATGGTTATGTAAAGCATTTTGTGCAGACAAACTTACCAAACATATCTGTTGTATCACAGCCATTGTACATCTGTTTTGCAACCAGGAACATGCTCTTTCTCCCCTATCATTGATAAGGTCGCCCCATCTCCGTTACCTACCTAGTCGTAATTATATACCCCCACCCCTCGTTCACTACTTCTCCTCTGGGGTTCCCTATATGGAGCACTAAATGGAATCAGTACTGAGAGAGAGAGAGAGAGAGAGAGAGAGAGAGAGAGAGAGAGAGAGAGAGAGAGAGAGAGAGAGAGAGAGAGAGAGAGAGAGAGAGAGAGAGAGAGAGAGAGAGAGAGAGAGAGAGAGAGAGAGAGAGAGAGAGAGAGAGAGAGAGAGAGAGAGAGGATTCAGATATAAAAGGGGTAGAATGAGAAATATTAATGAAAAAGGAGGACAGAGGGGGACTATCTGGACTAACTGTCTTCATACACATAGTACATGCTAAATAGGCTACAACCTTTGACTACACTAGCATGTTTTCATAGAGACATCCCCTAAAGGGAATGTTCCAGTGGCAACAGCCCACAACTCTAATCAGTATGAGGTGCTGATGATGTATTATATCCTAAGTGCTTTGGGTATTCCCATTTTCAGCAGTAATCAGAAAACGGAGTGGGAAATTGGACCAGATACTTGGCTCTCACCATTGGGGAATACTGACTAGAATAGACTGGAATGAGTTCCAATTCTCCATCGGAATAGAGAATTGAGAACAGTGGAACTAGGACTGTTCAGTAATTCTCTGGTTCCATGGAGAGAGAGAGCTTTCTGACTGTCAGCTATAGCGAGAGGAAGACATTGTCTGTCACAACACAAAAAATACTGTTAATCCTGGCTTGTATAACTATGTGACTAGCATTCAAATGACATGCAGATTGAATAGAGAGCCGATGGTGAAGGATTGTATGATGTGACTAGAGAGTCTATAGAAAGATGAACTCACTGTCATAGGTACAGTCGTTAGGGTGGTGTGCGTGTGTGTGTGTACCTGCATGCATGCAAACCAGTGTGTGTGTATAAGTACGTTTATGTATATTGTGTAATAATGTGACAGGTGAGTCAACAGGGAGAGATCGAGCAGTCTCGGAGGTTGAGGTGATTAATGTAGCGTGGTGTGTGACACTCCTATCTCCTCTACAGAGACTGACAGGGACAGGTTGATGGATGGGTGTCAGGGTGAGATGGATGGCCTCCTGGAGGGGGCTCTCCTACCTAGGGATCCAGGAAGTGCAGACACAGGAGTGGTGGGACTAGGAGATTTCTCACAGCGTGAATAGTTTAACATGATGAGGACAAATGAAAGTCAGGGACAGAAACTTAGTCTGAGTGGATGGCACCCTGTGGAGAGGAAGGTTGTCTCGTCATCCTCGGCTCAGTTTCTTTCCATCGTTCCTTTCGCCCTTTCTCCCTATATTATTTCCTACTTTCTCTCCGCCTTACTTACTTCCGTCATTTCTTCCTTATTTCCTTCCTCCCTTCCTTCCTATTTTCTTTCCATCCTACTGTCCTTTCTTCTTCCCATCACTCCTTCCCTTTGGCGTTTTAACTTGGTGTGCCATTCGCATCTTATTTAGACACACAACACATATTTTAATGATCCTTTCAATCACGTACATACTAGCAATGGGGGGAAAAAATCGATGCAGTTAGATATTGGGATATTATTTTTGACGATATATCGTATCGTTTTGACAATATCGCAATGTTGTTTTTGCGCTGGTTAGCTGTACCTGCACCAAAACAGTATTTTTCCTTCATAGCTTGTTCTCCATCTTATTTTTAAATAGGCAGCCAATTTGTTGTCAGCACTTTTGTTTCCATGACTAATCAAAGAAAGCTAATTTTCACATGTCTCTCTCTTGTCCCTCTGCAGCAGATATATGGTGAGCAATATGTTTGGAACATCGTATCGCAATAAAATCACAGTATTGAATCGCAACGCATATAGAATCGTAAGAATCGTGAGAATCACAATACATATCGTATCGTCACCTAAGTATCGTGATAACATTGTGTGGTGAGGTCCCCTGGCTATTCCCAGCCCTAATACATCAGTGGAGGCTGCTGAGGGGAGGACAGCTCATAATAATGGCTGGAATGGAGTCAATGGAATGGTATCAACCACATCAAACACATGGTTTCCATGTGTTTGATACCATTCCATTGACTCCATTCCAGCCATTATTATGAGCCGTCCTCCCCTCAGCACCCTCCACTGTAATACATCAAAACATGGGCCACCATTAGCTATACAAGAGAGCGTGTTACCTAGAATAGATTCCATAAGTGATCTTCGTAGAGAAGATTCCTGGGGTTTATGGTGGAGAGACTGTATGAGGTGTCACTTGTCAGATTAATCCACAGCGGAGCCATAAACCTTGAGTGTCACATTCACAAGATTTAAGATGCACAGATATTAGCGCCGAAGCCAGTATGAGGCATGTTGTAAACGAACATTACATTTACATTTACATTTGAGTCATTTAGCAGACGCTCTTATCCAGAGCGACTTACAGGAGCAATTAGGGTTAAGTGCCTTGCTCAAGGGCACATCGACAGATTTTTCACCTAGTCGGCTCGGGGATTAGAACCAGCGACCTTTCGGTTACTGGCACAACGCTCTTAACCACTAAGCTACCTGCCGCCCCATCATGTATTCATGAGCTGGGTTTCTGTGTTGAGGTTTTATGCAGGGCACTTTATTTCCGAGTGCTGTTTTCTGGTCACACATGATGGTCATGAATAAGCATCTGTTCTCTTTGCAGAGAGTGGCTGTCAGAGAGAAAGGGGTTATGCTGGTGTGTGTTAAACAGTACATTTTCCGACTCCCATTCAGGATGTGTATTCATCTATAAACTGGATGTTTTTTTTGTGTTCGTTTTATTGCTTTTTGAGGAATGAGGATGTGTGTGCTTTTATAGGAATAGTCTCCTACATCATAGTGCCACGTTAAATCATTGTTTTCTAAAATTGCACCTGGTTTTATAGCTTTCCCATGTGATTATGGTTTTTATACAGATGTAGGATCTTAATTTGAGCCAGTTTGCTACAGCAGGAAAATAATCCTGCAGCAACAGGAAATGTGAATTATTATGTGGATTATAATTAATGGACATTTTTGTAAGGGTTGATACATTTTGGGGGAAATCAAGTCAAAAATGTCAAAGTGAAAATTACAAACTTCAGAAGCCTTTTAAAATCTCAAATACCTTACACGTTTTCCTGCATTGCGGGAAAGTTCTCCTGCAACAGGGTGCTCAAATGAAGACACTCCATCTGTATGCAACACTAGCCTTTTGTGTTCTATATTGTTTGCTACAGTCCATGTACATTCCATGTTATTATTGTCATTTGCCACTCTATTGTTGCCTCACGGTTTTCCTCTCTTCTCTTCCACAGACTCACGTCTCTCCAGCAGATCTTGTTACTTCCTAACCAATCAATCCACAAGACCTCCCGTCGTAGAGAGTAAGAGTATGACGAATAGCTGTTTCACTCACCACGGCAGTCCAACAGGAAGTGACAAGACATGGCGACTCTGCTAATCACCATGACGACCATACAGCTGTGACTGGCTGTGTGAAGCCCCTCCCTCTTTTTCTACACCCAAGCTAAACCCCTCTCCCCTTTCTGAGGACAACCTAGCTACCCCAGTCCATCCCCCACGCTCTTTCTCCTTTAAAACCTCTCCATCCCTTATTTCAATCCCACGTTTCCTCCATCTTAACAACACCTCCCTCTTCATTCGTCCTCCTCCTCCTTCCTCCATCATCATGCTTAGCAGGCTTCGCACTCACTCCTCCTCCTCCTCCTCCTCCTCCTCCACCTCCTCTCCATCCACCCCCATCCTCCTCATCCTTCCCTCTCTCCTCCTCTTCCTCCACCTCCCGAGCCTGGTCTGGGGGGACTGCTGGCTGATCGAGGGGGACAAGGGCTACGTGTGGCTA
>JAGTTL010001820.1:0-12007 GCA_036851935.1 Coregonus suidteri | reverse complement strand
TGGGGTGTGTTTTGGGTTGTTGAGTTCGGTTTTTTTCCCTCATCGTCTGTTTTTTCTCTTCCGCTCAGGTGGAACTGGTGGAGAGAACACAATGAAACCTGGACTTAGAAAATGTGAGTGTTGACTGCTGTGGAAGAATATGACTAAGAATAAGTCTTAATTCAAGTGAAGTCAAAGTCAAAGACCACCATCATTACTTACTTGGTCATATTAAATATCAGCTGTATTTCTACAGAAGCACAAATCAGGGACACCAACGTTTACAAAGAGTTGCTTTGACAATGTGTGTGTATGTGTGTGTGTGTGTGTGTGTGGCGTGTTCGTGTTACTTTAGAAATGTGTGTGTGTGTTCATGCATGAAGATGTGTGTGTCCAGTGTGTATTCAGGATGTGTTTCCAGTGTGTGTGTGTTCAGGATGTGTGTGTGTGTGTAATTAATGGCAATAAGTGTGTTTTATATTACCATACAGTATAACATATGATCATTGAACAAATCTCAAGTTACCTTCACTTCTCCTTTTGATACCTAGAAACATCTACATTAAATGAATTAGTGAAAAGTGAGTTAACATTCTAATGTGAATGATGATGATTTCTAAGATTGTGTCTGGTTTCATCCATCAGATGTCTGTGATCTCACACTGAACCAAAACACAGTAAACAGATTCCTCTCTCTGTCTGAGGAGAACAGAAAGGTGACATGGAGGATGGAGTGTCACACAAACACACACACACACACAAACTGGACAAACACACACACTGGACACACTCACACTGGACACACACACACACACTGGACACACACACACTAGACACACACACAGAAACACACACAAACACACACACAAACTGGACAAACACACACACACACACTGGACACACTCACACTGCACACACACACACACACTGGACACACACACGCAGGACAAACACACACGCACACACACACACACCGGACACACACACAGACACATACACTGGACACACACACACACACTGAACACGCACACACACACACACACACACACACACACACACACACACACACACACACACACACACACACACACACACACTAGCTGGTGTAACAGCCAATCTCACCTTCTCCTCCTTAGCTGGTGTAACAGCCAATCTCACCTTCTTCACCTTAGCTGGTGTAACAGCCAATCTCACCTTCTTCACCTTAGCTGGTGTAACAGCCAATCTCACCTTCTTCACCTTAGCTGGTGTAACAGCCAATCTCACCTTCTCCTCCTTAGCTGGTGTAACAGCCAATCTCACCTTCTTCACCTTAGCTGGTGTAACAGCCAATCTCACACTTCTTCACCTTAGCTGGTGTAACAGCCAATCTCACCTTCTCCTCCTTAGCTGGTGTAACAGCCAATCTCACCTTCTTCACCTTAGCTGGTGTAAACAGCCCAATCTTCACCCTTCTTCACCTTAGCTGGTGTAACAGCCAATCTCACCTTCTCCTCCTTAGCTGGTGTAACAGCCAATCTCACCTTCTTCTCCTTAGCTGGTGTAACAGCCAATCTCACCTTCTTCTCCTTAGCTGGTGTAACAGCCAATCTCACCTTCTCCTCCTTAGCTGGTGTAACAGCCAATCTCTACCTTCTTCTCCTTAGCTGGTGTAACAGCCAATCTCTCACCTTCTTCTCCTTAGCTGGTGTAACAGCCAATCTCACCTTATTCTCCTTAGCTGGTTAACAGCCAATCTCACCTTCTTCTCCTTAGCTGGTGTAACAGCCAATCTCACCTTATTCTCCTTAGCTGGTGTAACAGCCAATCTCACCTTCTTCTCCTTAGCTGGTGTAACAGCCAATGTCCTCTTCTTACCCTTCTTCTGGGTCTTGGTTCTTAGTGTGGCCAAGCACGGCCGGCACAGAAATGAGGTTAGGTTTTAGATGGAGACACAGGATCCAGTGGTCTGGCAGTAGGACGACTGGTCAGGGACAAAACACTTGTCCTATTGTACCCTCCTCTGCCTTTAACTCATTCTAAACTACCACCTACATATTGATTCTCAGACATATTGTCCTCACAACTGTCTGTTTCTCCCTATCTCTCAATACTGTATGTATGTGTGTGTGTGTGTGTGTGTATGTGTGTATGTGTGTGTGTGTGTGTGTGTGTGTGTGTGTGTGTGTGTGTGCGTGTGTGTGTGTGTGTTGTGTCTATATAGTAAATGCTATATATCTATTATATGGTTATATATTGATAATTATATATTATATTTATATAAATGACGGTAGTGATAGAGAGAACAGCGCCGGAGAAGATGGCTGCCGTTTTACAGCCCTCTAACCAATTGTACTATTATGTGTGTTTTTCCGCGTTATTTGTAATTTATTTTGTACATAATGTTTCTGCCATCGTCTCTTATAACCAAAAAGAGCTTCTGGATATCAGGACAGCGATTACTCACCTCGGATTGGACGAAGATTTTTTCTTCAACGAGGCGGTCGCGAAGGATATCCTACAGACACCCGACAAGGCCCAGATCCCCGTCATTCGCGTGAGGACGAGACAGAGATATCGCGGACGCAGATCCGGGTGCCTTGTAAGGATCCGATGGCGAGCGAGTAAACTGCCTCTTCCATCAATCCTATTAGCCAACGTTCAATCTTTTGAGAATAAAATGGACGATTTAAGATTACGGTTATCCTACCAACGGGACATTAAAAACTGTAATATCTTATGTTTCACGGAGTCGTGGCTGAACGACAACAATGATAACATTCAGCTAGCAGGCTATACGCTACATCGGCAGGACAGAACGTCTGACTCTGGTAAGACAAGGGGTGGCCGTCTCTGTATATTTTGTAAACAACAGCTGGTGCACAAAATCAAATACTAAGGAAGTCTCGAGGTTTTGCTCGCCTGAGGTAGAGTATCTTATGATAAGCTGTAGACCACACTATTTACCAAGAGAGTTTTCATCTATATTTTTCATAGCTGTCCATAGCTATTTACCACCACAAACCAATGCTGGCATTAAGATTGCACTGAATGAGTTGTACAAGGCCATTAATCAACAGGAAAACGCTCATCCAGATGCAGCGCTCCTAGTGGCCGGGGACTTTAATGCAGGGAAACTTAAATCCGTTCTACCTAATTTCTACCAACATGTTAAATGTGCAACCAGAGGGAAAAAAAACTCTAGACCACCTTTACTCCACACACAGATACGCATACAAAGCTCTCCCTCGCCCTCCATTTGGCAAATCTGACCATTACTCTATCCTCCTGATTCCTGCTTATAAGCAAAAACTGAAGCAGGAAGCACCAGTGATTCGGTTAATAAAAAAGTGGTCAGATGACGCAGATGCTAAGCTACAGGACTGTTTTGCTAGCACAGACTGGAACATGTTCCGGGATTCTTCAGACAGCATTGAGGAGTACACCACATCAGTCACTGGCTTCATCAATAAGTGCATCGATGATGTCGTCCCCACAGTGACCGTACGTACATACCCCAACCAGAAGCCATGGATTACAGGAAACATCCGCACTGAGCTAAAGGGTAGAGCTGCCGCTTTCAAGGAACGGGACTCTAACCCGGACGCTTATAAGAAATCCCGCTATGACCTCCGACGAACCATCAAACAGGCAAAGAGTCAATACAGGTCTAAGATTGAATCATACTACACTGGCTCTGACGCTCGTCGGATGTGGCAGGGCTTGAAAACTATTACAGACTACAAAGGGAAGCACAGCCGCGAGCTGCCCAGTGACACAAGCCTACCAGACGAGCTAAACCACTTCTATGCTCGCTTCGAGGCAAGCAACACTGAAGCATGCATGAGAGCACCAGCTGTTCCAGATGACTATGTGATCACGCTCTCCGTAGCCGATGTGAGTAAGACTTTTAAGCAGGTCAACATTCACAAGGCCGCAGGGCCAGACGGATTACCAGGACGTGTACTCCGAGCATGTGCTGACCAACTGGCAAGTGTCTTCACTGACATTTTCAACATGTCCCTGACTGAGTCTGTAATACCAACATGTTTTCAAGCAGACCACCATAGTCCCCGTGCCCAAGAACTCTAAGATAACCTGCCTAAATGACTACTGACCCGTAGCACTGACATCTGTAGCCATGAAGTGCTTTGAAAGACTGGTCATGGCTCACATCAACAGCATAATCCCAGAAACCCTAGACCCACTCCAATTTGCATACCGCCCCAACAGATCCACAGATGATGCAATCTCTATCGCACTCCACACTGCCCTTTCCCACCTGGACAAGAGGAAACACCTACGTGAGAATGCTATTCATTGACTACAGCTCAGCATTCAACACCATAGTGCCCTCTAAGCTCATCACTAAGCTAAGGATCCTGGGACTAAACACCTCCCTCTGCAACTGGATCCTGGACTTCCTGACGGGCCGCCCCCAGGTGGTAAGGGTAGGTAACAACACATCTGCCACACTGATCCTCAACACGGGGGCCCCCTCAGGGTGTGCGTGCTCAGTCCCCCTCCTGTACTCTCTGTTCACCCATGACTGCATGGCCAGGCACGACTCCAACACCATCATTAAGTTTGCCGACGACACAACAGTGGTAGGCCTGATCACCGACAACGATGAGACAGCCTATAGGGAGGAGGTCAGAGATCTTGCCGTGTGGTGCCAGGACAACAACCTCTCCCTCAACGTGACCAAGACAAAGGAGATCAATCAATCAATTTTATTTTATATAGCCCTTCTTACATCAGCTAATATCTCGAAGTGCTGTACAGAAACCCAGCCTAAAACCCCAAACAGCTAGTAATGCAGGTGTAGAAGCACGGTGATTGTGGACTACAGGAAAAAAAAGAGGACTGAGCACGCCCCCATTCTCATCGACGGGGCTGTAGTTGAACAGGTTGAGAGCTTCAAGTTCCTTGGTGTCCACATCACCAACGAACTATCATGGTCCAAACACACCAAGACAGTCGTGAAGAGGGCACGACAAAGCCTATTCCCCCCCCTCAGGAGACTAAAAAGATTTTGCATGGGTCCTCAGATCCTCAAAAAATTCTACAGGTGCACCATCGAGAGCATCCTGACTGGTTGCATCACCGCCTGGTATGGCAACTGCTTGGCCTCTGACCGCAAGGCACTACAGAGGGTAGTGCGTACGGCCCAGTACATCACTGGGGCAAAGCTCCCTGCCATCCAGGACCTCTATACCAGGCGGTGTCAAAGGAATGGCCCTCAAAATTGTCAAAGACTCCAGCCACCCTAGTCATAGACTGTTCTCTCTGCTACCGCATGGCAAGCGGTACCGGAGTGCCAAGTCTAGGTCCAAAAGACTTCTCAACAGCTTCTACCCCCAAGCCATAAGACTCCTGAACAGCTAATCATGGCTACCCGGACTATTTGCACTGCCCCCCCACCCCACCCGTCACTTTAACTCTACCCACATGTACATATTACCTCAACTACCTCAACTAGCCGGTGCCCCCGCACATTGACTCTGCAACGGTGCCCCCCTGTATATATAGCCTCCCTACTGTCACTTTATTTTACTGTATATATAGCCTCCCTACTGTCACTTTATTTTACTTCTGCTCTTTTTTTCTCAACACTTTTTTTGTTGTTGTTTTATTCTTACTTTTTTTGTTTAAAATAAATGCACTGTTGGTTAAGGGCTGTAAGTAAGCATTTCACTGTAATGTCTGCACCTGTTGTATTCGGCGCATGTGACCAATAAAATTTGATTTGATTTGATTTGATATATATATATATACATATAATGGGTAAAACTAGCAGTGTGAATGTTAAAACAATAGATGTTATAGAATAAGAGTTTACTGAAAATGTATGTGTGTGTTTACTGAAAATAATAAGTAATTAAGTGAATAATGGAACAAATGTAGTGAATGTGTCTGTTTGTAAATGAAACCTAGGCTATACAATTATTGTAATATGTAATATGTAAATAAACATATCTTTCTATGATTCATCTTTCCTGGTTGTTATTTCTCAGTGTCTCAGGACAGAAAATTTCAATAAAGTCAATTATAAGGGATCGGGGTTTGGCTGGGTCTAGACAGAGACCAACTATGCGAACTTCAGCAGGGGCCGTCGCACAGTAGCCGACTACGCTTTAGAGTTCCGTACTATAGCAGCCGTAGCGGATGGAGCGAGACTGCTTTGCTCACCGTTTTCCGAAGAGGGCTGCGCAAAGAAGTGCAGACTGAGTTGGCTTGTCCGGGGAGATATCACTGCGCTACATGAGTTTATCAACATAGCCATCTCTATTGACAATATCCACAGTCCGGGAGCCCTCGGTCACTGGTCCTAAGCAATCGACAGAGCGGAGGAGAGAATCTGAGGAGGAACCCATGCAACTGGGACGGTCACCCCTACAAAGTTCGGTGAGACACAACGTCGGCAAGACGGACTATGCCTGTATTGTGGTCAGTCGGGTCATTTCATTCGTCAATGTCCGGTACGACCAAACCGTACCCCGGAATATCGCCTCGGAAACTGCCAAACGGTGAGTGAGACTCAAGTTTTCAACATTACATCTAAATAAATGTATGTGCCAGTTACCTTATCTGTTGGAGAGAGAGTGCGCAGGTTGGAAGGTCTTATTGATTCCGGGGCGGCTGCCAGTTTTATGGATGTGGGTCTCGCTGAGGAATTGGGAGTTCAACTTATCCCCAATTCAACCTCCCCTGTGAGTCAACGCGCTAGACGGTGAGCCCATGGGCACTGGGTTCATTACGCACCGTACAGAGGTAATAAAGTTACAAGTGGGCTCCCTGCACCATGAGAACATCATTCTGTTCGTCATCTCCGCTCCACGGAGCCGCTAGTTCTCGGCCACCCCCTGGCTTCGTTACCCATGATCCGGTCATCTCCTGGAAATCTGGCGATATCACTGCTTGGAGTGAGGTATGTAGGGCAGAGTGCCTCAATTTACTTGCAAAATGTCTACTGTGGGAGGATGCGCAGGGTGCGGTGTCTACTGTGGTCCCTACAGAATACCAGGATTACGTGCAGGTGTTCTCCAAGGAGAGGGCTACCGTGTTTTACCACACGCATCGGGCCTGGGGACTGCGCAATTGATCTGCTATCCGGGGCTACACCTCCTCGCGAAAGAATCTACCCTTTGTCACAGCCGGAACGAGAATCTATGAGCAAGTATATTGATGAGGCACTACAGCAAGGGGCCATTTGCCCATCTACGTCTCCCGCCGCATCCAGTTTTTTCTTCGTTAAGAAAAAGGATGGCGGACTGCGTCCTTGTATAAGACTATCGAGGTTTGAACGATATTACCATTAAAAAATCGTTAACCCTCTTCCTTTGATTCCAGCAGCCCTCGAGCAGGTGGGGCAGGCCTCAATCTACAGTAAACTGGACCTCAGGAGTGCGTACAATCTGGTGCGCATTAGAGAAGGGAATGAATGGAAGACCGCCTTCGATCAATCACCCATCGAGGACATTATGAATATTGTGTCATGCCCTATGGGACTTACCAACGCGCCCTCTGTGTTCCAGGCGTTCATGAATTACATTTTCAGGGACTTGATTGATCGCTTTGTTATAGTGTACATTGATGACATTTTAATCTACTCTAACTCTCTGAGTGAACATGTGTCCCATGTACGACAGGTTCTGGACCGACTCCGACAACACTCTCTGTTCGTGAAGGCAGAAAAGAGTGAATTCCATGTCACTACGATTTCCTTCCTTGGGGCCATACTCACTCCCGACGGGGTAAAACTGGATGAATCCAAGGTGCAAGCTGTACGAGACTGGCCTCAACCCCAGACGGTGAAAGAGCTCCAGAGATTCTTAGGGTTTGCCAATTACTATAGACGGTTCGTGCGTAATTTCAGCACAACCACAGCTCCCCTGTCGGCGATGGCCAGCTACAAGGGTCGTGGTCTGAACTGGACGGAGGGGGCAGTGCGTGCTTTTGAGACGTTGAAACAACGCTTTACCACTGCTCCCATTTTATGTCAGCCGGATCCTACCTTGCCGTTTATCGTGGAGGTGGACGCCTCGGAGGTTGGAGTTGGAGCCGTGCTATCCCAGCGCCAAGGTGAGCCGCCTAAATCACGACCCTGTGCTTTTTTTTCTAAGAAGCTGAATTCGGCCGAGCAGAACTACGACGTGGGAAATCGTGAATTACTGGTGGTGAAGTTAGCACTGGAGGAGTGGAGACATTGGCTGGAGGGAGCAGATCATCCGTTCCAAGTGCTCACGGACCACCGCAACCTGGAGTATCTTCACAGTGCTAAACGACTGAACTCCCGACAGGCAAGGTGGTCTCTCTTCTTCAACCGTTTCCGATTCACGGTCTCTTATATCCCCGGGTCCAAGAATGGCAAGGCGGACGCGCTTTCCCGACGGTTCGAGCGCGCGGAAAGACCCGTGGAACCAGAACCTATCCTTCCCATGAGTTGTCGTGCTGGTCCGGTGAGGTGGGCTATCGATGACACTATTCAGGAGAGCCTACAAGCGGAACCAGCCCCTCCAGAAACCCGGTGTCAAAGGTGTTTGTACCAGCTCCGCTTCGACCTCAACTGTTGGAATGGTGTCACACGTCGCTGGGATCTGGTCATCCCGGAATCACTCGAACTACACGACTCATCAGCCGAAAATACTGGTGGGATTCCCTAACAGATGACGTCAGAGACTATGTCTTATCCTGCCCAGTATGTGCTCAATCCAAGGCGCCTCGTGCACTACCGGAGGGTAAGCTGATGCCATTGCCAACTCCTCAACGACCCTGGTCGCACATTGCTATGGACTTTGTTACAGATCTACCAGTATCAGAGGGCCATACTGTAATTCTCGTGGTCATCGATAGATTCTCCAAGATGTGCCGGTTAGTACCCATGACCCGTTTGCCTAACGCCACTCAGATGGCTGAGACTATGTTTAACCAGGTGTTCCGGCAGTTTGGTGTTCCGGAGGATATTGTGTCCGACCGAGGACCCCAGTTTGTATCCCGGGTATGGAAAGCCTTCTGCGAACGCTTGGGCATCTCGGTGAGCATCCGGATATCATCCACAGGCCAATGGGCAGACAGAACGGCTCAACCAAGAAATTGGTAAATATCGACGGCAACAATGTTCGCGGCAGCCGCACGAGTGGAGCCGATTCCTTCCTTGGGTAGAGTATGCTCAGAACTCCCTCATTCACACCTTCCTACGTCTTATGCCCTTCCAGTGTGTTCTAGGGTATCAACCACCCCTGTTCCCGTGGGATACCGCACCAGGGATGGTACCGGCTGTGGACGAGTGGTTCCGTCGGAGTGCGCAGGTCTGGGAGACGGCCCATCAACATCTCAGTCAGGCCTCACAACAGCAAAAGACCTACGCCGACCGACGCCGGAGACCTACTCCCACTTATCAACCCGGGCAACGTGTGTGGTGGCTGTCTACCCGGGACCTGCGGTTCCGACGGAGCTGCAAGAAGCTCCAACCCAGGTACATCGGGCCTTTTCAAAGGTACTGAGACGTATTAACCCTGTCACCTACCGTCTGTTACTCCCTCGACACTACAGGATAACCCCCTACGTTCCCACGTCTCTCTGTTGAAAACCTGTCCACTATAGCCCGATGTACCCCCCAATCGCTCAACAACCCACTACACCACCTTTGGAGGATGAACAGGACACCACCTATACAGTCCACGAGATACTGGATTCAAGACGGAGACGAGGGGGCATCGAATATCTCGTGGACTGGGAGGGATATGGACCTTAGGAACGGTCCTGGATCCCTGCTAAGGACATACTGGATCTCAAGGCCACTTTCCACGCTGAACACCCAGATCATCCAGGACCCCGACCCAGAGGAAGACCACCCGGTAGAGGTAGAAGGCCGTCAGGAGCCGGCCCTGGGGAGGGGGATACGATAAGGGATCAGGGTTTGGCTGGGTCTAGACAGAGTCTGACACTTCCCCGATCTACTGAGAGGGGGAGTCATCAGACTCGATCTGTTTCACCTGAGTTCTGAGCACACCTGTCAGTAATTAGAGGAGGATATAAGGTGTGCTCAGAAGTTCAGTTGGTGCGAGGTATTGTTCCTTTGTGACTTGCTAAGCGTTTTTCTCAGAGAGAGAGAGAGAGAGAGTTTTGTTTTGATTACCAGTGTATCAGACCTGTGCTTCGTTTTTTGACTCCCCGAATTGCTTAATCCTCTGCTTGTCTATCCCAGTGATTACCGTACTCTGATCCTGTGCCCGTGCCCTCTACTACGACTACGCCCGCTCCCTTGGTACCTCTGCCTGTCTCTGCCTTGCCCGGTTTTGACCACAGCTCGCCCGACCACGATTAAGCTATTCCCTTGTCTGTACTTTAATAAAACATCGCCATTCTGCGATTGGATCTTACCACTCTGTCCGAGTATTCATTACATCAATAAAGTTATGCGCCACATTTTGTGTTTACTGACGCCTGTAATGATCTGCGAAATTTTTATTGGTTGACACAGCATCTGTAGATTGTGTGATTTGATTGGACATCGAGTGTTTGGAGACCTAGGCCTACGTCGTTGGATATTCAATTGACACATGCGCTGAGTTTCCACCTTCGAGAAGGTTGCAAGCCACAGCACAGTTGATTAAGACGGGAAGATTTCTAGCTAAGGTGACGATAGAGTCCCCTGGTGCAAACCAGGAGTACGGTGGAAGTCACTTTAGACAAAGATTCGGATGGAGAGCCTCGTAAATGGCATCCCTTGAGAAAGCATGAACAAGATGTATGTCAGGAGAAGTGCAGTATTATCACAAGGAGACGTATACTTGGAATACGGAGGAATGGAGGGAAAAAGAGAGGTAGAGGTCTAAGAGAGAGAGGGAGGAAGATTGTGAGCTTGAGTCGGTTAAAAATGGCGGAAAAAAGGGAGAAGGTTTGTTAAAGAAGAATGGTAGAAAATGTAAGCAGAGTGAGCTGAAGACAGGAGGAGAAATGGAAGTGATTGAGGGTGAAGTATCGGAGGTGGTAGGTGTGGTGAAGTACTCGGAGCCCGAGGCTAGCACCGAGGGTCAGGATAAAGATGAGTCTGTGACAGTAGGAGTGATGTTTTTGGAAAAAGTGGACCCTTGCCTTTTGGCTGATCCGTTTGTGGTTTCAGGGTGGGTGAAAAAACAGTTGGGTATAGTGGAATCGGTGAGGGTAACCAAAAGTGGTCTAGTGATAATTGTTTGTGTTTCTGTTGGTCAGAGGGAGAAGGCACTCTGAGTTAAACAAATGGGGGCAAGAAATGTGAATTATTTCGCTCTCAAGAAAAGGGTGCCATTGAAAGGAGTGATTACTGGGGTAGCAGTAAATATAAAAGTTGATCAACTGAAGGGGAAGATTCCCGGTGTTTGTGATGCTCGTCGTTTGGTGCGACGCAAACAGGGTGGCGAGAGTGGGGAAACAGAAGAGTCATTGTCTGTTCTTTTGAGTTTTGAAGTTGAGTCTTTGCCAGACAAAGTGATGTTAGGATATATAAGTTATCCTGTAAGAGCTTATGTGCCGAATACATTACGTTGTTACAGGTGTCAAACTTATGGGCATGTGGCAGCAGTGTGTAGGAGGGAGGCTCCAAGGTGTGAGAAGTGTCCAGAAGGGCATGAGACAAAGGAATGTGTAGCATTGGGGAAAGTAGTGGAATGTGCTAATTGTAAGGGTGCCCATGGGGCTTGGGGATCAGAAATGTCCCGTGCGAGAGAGGCAGGTTGAAGTTTCCAGGGTTAGAGTAGTGAAGAAGTTGTCATATGCTGAGGCAGTGAAGAAAGTAGAGGAAGATGGGTCAAGGAGGAGGAGTGGTGAGAGTAGGAGATCTGTACCAGTACAGAGGGATAGGACAACAAGTGATATATGTTTCAGTAAGATTGGATTTTTAGCATTTATAGCAATGGCTATTAATTGTACTGCAGGGATGGAACATAAGTCGAAGAAAATAGAGGTTGTGGTGGCAGCTGCAGAGAGGTATTTGGGTGTGTGCGAGACTTGACATCAGCAGAGTTACAGGGTGTGTTAAGTGGTGATGTCCCATCCTTTTAGGTTG
>JAGTTL010001819.1:0-12015 GCA_036851935.1 Coregonus suidteri | reverse complement strand
TAGCCGATGTGGAAAGATTTTTTAACAGGTCAACTTTCCCAAAACCCGCAGGGCCAGATGGATTACCGGACTTTCTCCGGCATGTGCTCCCAAAAGGGAAATTCTTCACTGCATTTTCCATTCCCCCTGACTGAGTCTGTAATCCCAAACTGTTTCAAGCAGACCCCCTTTCCCCCTGCCCAAAACCTAAGATACCTCCTAAATGATACCGCCCGTAGAACTGACTCTGTAAGCCGAAGGTTTTAAAAGACGGGTCAGGCTCCATCAACGCAAAACCCCAAAAACCCTAGACCCCCCCAAATTTGCAACCGCCCCAACAATCCCAGATGATCAACTCTACGCATCCACACTCCCTTTCCCCACCTGGACAAGAGGAACACCTACGTGAGAATGCTTTCTTGACTAAGCTCAGCTTCAACCCATGTGCCCTCTACTCATCACAAAGCTAAGGACCCTGGACAAAACACCTCCCTCGAAACTGGTCCTGGACTTCCTGAGGGCCGCCCCCCGGTGAAAGGGGGGAAACAAAATCTGCCAAAACTGACCCCAAACACGGGGCCCCTCAGGGGTCTGCTCAGCCCCCTTTTCCTGTATCTCTGTTCCCCTGACTGCTGGCCAGGCACGACCCCAAAACCCATCTTAAAAGTTTGCCGACGACCAACAGGGGTAGGCCTGATCACCGCAAGATGGCAGCCAAAGGGAGGGGGTCAAGATCGGGGCCCTTTTGGTCCGGGCAAAACCTCCCCCCTCAACGTGCCAAAAACAAGGTATGATTGGTGGACTACAGGAAAAAAAATAGGACTGAGCACGCCCCCATTCGCATCGACGGGCTGTAGTGGAACAGTTTATCAGCTTCAAGTTCCTTGGTGTCCACATCACCAACGAACTACATGGATCCAAACACACCAGAACAGTCGTGAAGATGTCACGCAAAGCCTATTCCCCCTCAGGAGTACTACAAGATTTGGCATGGGTCCTCAGATCCACTCAAAAAATTCTAGAGCTGGCACCATCGTGCGAGCATCCTTCTGGTTGCAACACCCGACTGGTATGGCAGCTGCTTGGCCTCAAATGACCCCACGGCACTACAGAGGGTATTGCGTTACGGCCCAGTACATCACTGGGCAAAAGCTCCCTGCCAATCCGGACCTCTCTATACCAGGCGTTGTCAGATGAAGGCCCGTCAAAATTTGTCAACGACTCCAGCCACCCTAGTTCATAGACTGTGTTCTCATCTGCTAACCGCACCGGCCCCAAGCGGTACCGAGTGCCAAGTTCCCTAGGTCCAAAAGACTTCTCAAACAGCTGTCTTTCTAACCGCCCCAACCATAAGACTCCTGAACATCTACATCATGGCTTACCTCGGACTATTTGCACTGCCCCCACCACCCCATCCTTTTTACGGCGGCTGGGCTACTCTGTTTTAGTATTTATGCATAGTCCACTTTAACTCTACCCACATGTACATATTACCTCAACTACCTCAACTAGCCGGTGCCCCCCGCACATTGACTCTGCAACTGGTACCCCCTGTATATATAGCCTCCCTACTGTCCACTTTAATTTTACTGTATATATAGCCTCCCTACTGTCACTTTATTTTTACTTCTGCTCTTTTTTTTCTCAACACTTTTTTTGTTGTTGTTTTATTCTTTACTTTTTTTGTTTAAAATAAATGCACTGTTGGTTAAGGGCTGTAAGTAAGCATTTCACTGTAATGTCTGCACCTGTTTAGTATTCGGCGCATGTGACCAATAAAATGTGATTTGATTTGATTCACTGTTATTCCAAGACTTCCTCCGCCATGTTGAGATGTCAGTCAATACTCCTCTCTGCGACGACAGCTTTCCTGACTTCAGGCGTTAATCCTTTTTTGTCTTCACTGCCCACGCCCGGTTGTTGTCAAGTTGTGTATGGTTCACACTGCAGCTCTTTCACCCAACATTTCACCACCTGCTATCACAAAGGTGCACCAGTATATATGTTCCCTGGGGAAACACAAGCTAATGATGGGTTCCACAATGCATACACTTTTTCTTTGTTTTGTTTTCCCCTGCTTGTGTTTTATCTTTGAAAAATAAGTCGAAAATGTGAATGCCTTGAATATGAATACCTGTCTTTTGACGCAACACCTCCCACTTGATCTCCTGGTTCTTGAACCCAAGGAGGTCACATCGGCTTTAAATCTTCGATGGCTTTACTTCTGCTCTTCTACAGGTAATAACACAACCTGACGTCCCTGTGAAGAATTGTAGCAGGGATTTTTTGATTGAACGTTTCTTTTGTTTTGTCTCCATGAACATGCTTCAAAGTTGAGATGGGATAACTTGGGAAGGTTCGAATATTTGCATCTCTCACAATGCCAGCGTTGACATTGATGACCCTACCAAGCTTATACTGACTCCTCAAAGCGTTCTGGTCTGCAAGCCAGACGACGTCGCCAACGGCTACGTTTCGCTGCTTTGTGTGCCACTTACTCCTCCACAAACAGGTTAGGTCCAGCCAACTGACTCCACTTCCTCCGAACCAGTTAATTTCCGCTTGAATGACTCTTAAAACCGTTTGTAGGAGTAGTCTTCAAACTCAAAGCTTCCTAAGTCTCCCCTAGGTCCTGTCCTTCCAAGCAGAAGACAATTGAGTTGTCCCTTGCGTCCTTCAGTCCTGAAAGAGGCCTTTCTCAAGTTTGGGCAAAGAGCTGCAGTGTGAACCATACACAACTTGACAACCACCTACTGCTGCAAGCTCACCATCTGACTCTTTCCTCAACGTGTGGTTGGCAGTCGTTGGAGGAGTACCACCTACTGTCTGGAGTTCACTATCTGACTCTTCCTCAGCGTGTGTTGGCAGTCTTGGAGTACCACCTACTGCCTCCTGAAAAGTATAGAACACTTTAGTTTTCTGGTTCATTCCAACCCTAGATTACAACACATGTAGAAAACTGCTGGACATTACATTCAGGCAGCTTCAAATAGTAGTGCAACCGTCAACTTCTCTCTCCAATGCATCCGCACTGTCTGCAGTAAAGTATGTTGATGTAAACAAACTCAGAAAATCTCAAAGAAAATTGATTATTTATTAAATTATCTTGACGAAATGATGTACATTCATCACGCTGTCACGAGGGTCGATGTCGGTCCAAGTAAGACCAAGGCGCAGCGTGTCCAAGAAACATGACTTTATTTATACAAAAAGTCTGGAACAAAACAACAAAATACGACCGATACGTGAAGTCCTCTGCAACACTGACAGAACTAAGAACAAAAAACCCCACAAAACCAAGAGGAAACCACACAGTTTTAAATATGGCTCCAATCAGAGATAACGAGCCGACAGCTGACACTCGTTTACCTCCGATTGGGAGTCATATGACTAATCAAGCACAATCACCAAACATAGAAATGAACAACCAGAATACCCAACATAGAAATACACCCAAACAATGAAAATGAACAACCCTGGCTCAAATATCAAAGTCCATGGAGCCAGAGTGTCACAGTACCCCCCCCTAAAGGTGCGAACTCCGGGCGCACCAGCATACAGTCTAGGGGAGGGTCTGGGTGGGCGTCTGTCCCTGGTGGCGGCTCTGGCCCAGGTCGTGGTCCCCACCCCACCTTAGTCACTATCCGCTTCCGTAGCCCCCTCCACCTGACCACCCCCCAACTAAACCCCACTGGATTAAGGGGCGGCACCGGATTAAGGGACAGTACCTGACTAAGGGGCAGCACCGGCCTGAGGGGCAGCACCGGACTTAATGGCGGATCCTGGCTGGCTGGCTCTGGCGGATCCTGGCTGGACGGCTCTGGCGGATCCTGCTCTGGACGGCTCTGGCGGATCCCTGGCTGGCGGAAGGCTCTGGCTGATCCTGTCTGGCAGAAGGCTCTGGCTGATCCTGTCTGGCGGAAGGCTCTGGCTGATCCTGTCTGGCGGAAGGCTCTGGCTGCTCCTGTCTGGCGGAAGGCTCTGGCTGATCCTGTCTGGCGGAAGGCTCTGGCTGATCCTGTCTGCGGAAGGCTCTGGCTGATCCTGTCTGGCGGAAGGCTCTGGCTGATCCTGTCTGGCGGAAGGCTCTGGCTGATCCTGTCTGGCGGAAAGGCTCTGGCTGCTCCTGTCTGGCGGAAGGCTCTGGCTGCTCCTGTCTGGCGGAGAGCTCTAGCGGCTCCGGTCTGGGCGGACGGCTCTGAAGGCTCATGGCAGACGGGCGGCTTTGCAGGCTCAGTAACAGATGGGCAGTTCCTGCGGCGCTTGGCAGACGGACAGTTCAGACGGCGTTGGGCAGACGGGCGTTCAGACGGCGTTGGGCAGACGGACAGTTCAGGCCCCGTTGGGCAGACGGCAGACTCTGGCCGTCTGAGGCGCACCGTAGGCCTGGGTGCGTGGTGCCGGAACTGGAGGGTACCGGGCTGAGACACGCATCTCAGGGGCTAGTGCGGGGAGAAGCAACAGGGTATGCTGGACCCTGGGGACGCACATAAGGGCTAGTGCGGAGAGCAACAACAGGACGCACAGGACTCTGGGGACACACAGGAGGCTTGGTGCGTGGTGTCTGCACTGGTGGTAAAGGGCTGGAGACACGCACCATAGAGCCAGTGCGTGGAGGAGACACAGGGCTCTGAAGAACGCACTGGAAACCTGGTGCGTGGTGTAAGGTACTGGTGGTACTGGGCTGGAGCGAGGAGGTGGTACCGGAAATACCGGACCCGTGCAGGCGTACTGGCTCCCCATTGAGCACTGAGCCTGCCCAACCTTCCTGGGGTTGATGCTCCCCGTCGCCCGACCAGTACGGGGAGTGTAATAACCCGCACCGGCCTATGTGGGCGAACCGGGAACACCATGCGCAAGGCTGGTGCCATGTACGCCGGCCCGAGGAGACGCACTGGTGACCAGCTGCGTGGGACCGGCTTCATGACATCCGGCTCAACACTCAATCTAGCCCGGCCGATACGTGGAGCTGGACTGTACCGAACCGGGCTATGCCTGCGTACAGGAGACACCATGCGCTCAACTGCGTAACACGGTGTCTGCCCGTACTCCTCGCTCTCCACGGTCAGTCCAGGGAGTAGGCGCAGGTCTCCTACCTGACTTCGCCACACTCCCCTCTTAGCCCCCCCCCAGAAATTCTTGGGTAGTACCCACAGGCTTCCAGTCTTGCCTCCGCGTGCTCCTCCTCATATCGCCGCCCTCTCGGCTTAGCTGCCTCCAGCTCTTCACGAGGACGGCGATATTCTCCCGGTGTTGCCCAAGGCCCCTTACCATCCAGAATCCTCCTCCCATGTCCATGAATCCTTTATGGGTGGATATAATCCTGTGTAGGTGGATCCTGTTGCCGCTTTGACACGATAACGCTTGGTCCTTTTAAGGTGGGTTTTTCTGTCACGAGGGTCGATGTCGTCCAAGTAAGACCAAGGCGCAGCGTGTCCAATAAACATGACTTTATTTATACAAAAAGTCTGGAACAAAACAACAAAATACGACCGATACGTGAAGTCCTCTGCAACACTGACAGAACTAAGAACAAAAACCCACAAAACCAAGAGAAACCACACAGTTTAAATATGGCTCCCAATCAGAGATAACGAGCCGACAGCTGACACTCGTTACCTCCGATTGGGAGTCATATGACTAATCAAGCACAATCACCAAACATAGAAATGAACAACCAGAATACCCAACATAGAAATACACCCAAACAATGAAAATGAACAACCCTGGCTCAAATATCAAAGTCCATGGAGCCAGAGTGTCACACACGCAGCAACACCCAAAGTCTCTAGTTAGCTATGTGACTTGTAAAATAGTTTTTTATCACATTCTTCACTCACTCGGTTTTGACACAAAAATAACACATAGCTAAAACCTGATAATACCTTGACGTATTTGTGACCTAGCATGTTATGAATTGTTCTTTCTATATTAGAAAGTTGAAACGTGCTATTACATAACTGTAGTAATACATTTTGAAACGGACACAACAGCTATTGTCTTTACAGCACAGTTTTAGCGCTTTTTGCTTTATCTGTAGAATGGTGCCGGCCTGACCGCTGAGGTGTAAGAGGTAGAGACTGTCTCCAAGATGGCCGACCGTTGTTTTCAACGTTATCTACTCACGTTCGCATCAGGCCAGTGTTCTGGTTGGGAAGTAGCCAACCTATGTACCTAGAGAAGACAGGCGGTAGGGTACTAGGGGGTAACTCGCCCCCCTAAGAACATGTCTAATTGCTGACACAAAAAAGCAACATTTGGGGGGGGAAATTATATGGATGAAAGTCATGCTTAGGCTAATGAACTATAAAGGGAAAAAAATTGCTACAGTTTACACTTTTTGAGTTATTTAATTAAATGTTTTTTTTTTCGAAAAAGGGGCATTTTTTAAAGTCGTGGGGTAGTGTGCCCCCCCATCAGAATTGCCCATTTAAATAAATGTAGCCTATTTATTAATTACTACATTTAGCTAACATTATATAGTTAATCCCAGAGATCCTTACCTTTGCCTCGATTCGGCAGTCTTGTCCAGATCATCATGGCATTTGTAGTTCTTTTAGATAGCCACATTAGCAGCTAATTAGCATTTCATTTTTGGGGGGTAAATGCAGGTGAATATATTGATCAAGTCACCTTGTACTAGAGAGATTTACACTGTTATCAAAAGATTACACCAGGGTAGCCTATCTTCCACCCTATGTAAAGCTGGGATATATAAGATACCCCGTAAAAAAAAAAACACTCTAAAATGCGAAGTTTTGTCACACAACACAATGCCCAGTGGTGTAAAGTACTGAAGTAAAAATAATTTAAAGTACTACTTAAGTCGTTTTTTGGGGTATCTGTACTTTACTATTTATATTTTGGACAACTTTTTACTTCACTACATTCCGAAAGAAAAATATTACATTTACATTTTAGTCATTTACAGTTAGTGATTGCATACATTTTCATACTATCCCCCCGTGGGAAACGAACCCACACCCTGGCGTTGCAAACGCCATGCTGTACCAACTGAGCTACACGGGACATACATCCCTGGTCATCCCTACTGCCTCTGATCTGGCGGACTCACTAAACACGTTTAATTTTGTAAATGATGTCTGAGTGTTGAGTGTGCCCCCTGGCTATCCATTAATAAAAAATTAAATAAAAATGGTGTCATCTGGTTTACTTAATATAAGGAATTTGAAATGATTCATATACGTTTACTTTACCTTTTGATAGTGAAGTATATTTAAAACCAATACTTATAGACTTTTACTCAAGTAGTATTTTACTGGTGGACTTTCAGTTTTACTTGAGTAATTTTCTATTAAGGTATCTTTACTTTTACTCAAGTATGACAATTGGGTGCTTTTTCTACCACTGACAATGCAACAGATGTCTGGTGTATGGTCTAAGGCACTGCATTGCAGTGCTAGCTGTGCCACTAGAGATCCTGGTTCGAATCCAGGCTCTGTCCATAGCCGCCCGTGACCGGGAGACCCATGGGGCGGCGCACAAGTTCGTCCAGGTAGGGGAGGGAATGGCCGCCAGGGTTGTGGGTTTGATTCCCACGGGGGGCCAGTATGAAAAATATAATATATAATGTATGCACTAACTGTAAGTCGCTCTGGATAAGAGTGTCTGCTAAATGACTTAAATGTAAAAATGTGGTGTGGGTGAGTGGTTTGCTGATGTCAATGTCATGAACAGAGTACCCCGTGTCAGGGTTATGGTATGGGCAGGCATAAGCTACGGAGAAGAAACAAAATTGCAATTTTATCAATGGCAAATGTATGCACAGAGATAACCATGACAAGGTCCTGCCGACGTCATGTTTCAGCATGATAATGCACGGCCCCAATTGTCGCAAGGATCTGTCCACAATTCCTGGAGGCTGAAAATGTCCCAGTTCTTCCATGTCCTGCATACTCACCAGACATGTCACCCATTGAGCATGTTTGGGAGGGCTGGATCGACGTGTACCACATCTTGTTCCAGTTCCCGTCAATATACAGCAACTTCACACAGCCACTGAAGAGGAATGGGACTAACATTCCACAGGCCACAATCAACAATTAATCAACTCTATGCAAAGTAGAAGTGTCCCGGAGGATGAGGAGGCAGCGGCCGATACCCCGTTCTCATGTAATGGGGTAGGGCCCAGTGCTTTGTGTGTCATGATCGTCGTAGAAAGGGAGAACCAATGGCGAAGCGTTGCGAGTGAACATGATGACTTTATTTAATAAAGAAACACACCGACAAACAAAACACGATCCGTGACGTCCTCAGTTACACAGACTGAACATAGAACAAAACCCACAACCCACATGCGAACACAGACAGTTTAAATATGGCTCCCAATCAGAGATAACGAGCCGACAGCTGACCACTCGTTACCTCCGATTGGGAGTCACACACTACACCAAACAACAACCTAGAAATAGACACACAGAACTCCCAACCTAGAAATAAACGTGACAGAAAAAAACCCACCATAAAAGGACCAAGCAGCGTGTCAAGCGGCAAACAGGACCTACCTACACCGGATTTATGGACGCCTATCAGGGATTCTTGGACATGGGAGGAGATTTTGGATGGAAAGGGTCCTTGGGCACACACCGGGAGAATATCGCCGCCCTCGTGAAGAGCTGGAGGCAGCTGCAGCCGAGAGGAGGTGGTACGAGAGGCAGCGCGGAGTCGAGGCTGGAAGCCCGTGGGTACTACCCAAGAATTTCTTGGGGGGGGGGCAAAAGGGAGTGTTGCGAAGTCAGGTAGGAGACCTGCCGCCTACTCCCTGTACTTACCGTGGAGAGCGGGAGTACGGGCAGACACCATGTTACGCAGTAGAGCGCATGGTGTCTCCTGTACGCAGGCATAGCCCGGATGCGGTACATTCCAGCTCCTCGTATTGGCCGGGGCTAGATTGAGCGTTGAGCCGGATGTCATGAAGCCGGTCCCACGCAGCATGCCACCAGTGCGTCTCCTCAGTCCCAGCATACATGGCACCAGCCTTACGCATGGTTTCCCCGGTTTGCCTACATAGCCCGGTGCGGGTTATTCCTCCTTCCCGTACTGGTCGGGCGACGGGGAGCATACAACCAGGTAAGGTTGGGCAGGCTCAGTGCTCAAGGGAGCCAGTACGCCTGCATGGTCCGGTATTTCCGGCGCCACCCTCCCCGCTCCATCCCAGTAACCACCAAGTGCCTCCACCACGCACCAAGCCTCCTGTGTGTCCCCAGAGTCCTGTGCGTCCTGTTGTTGCTCTCCGCACTAGCCCTGAGATGCGTGTCCTCAGTCCCGGTACCAATCCAGTTCCGGACACCACGCACCAGGCCTACGATGCGCTTCAGACGGCCAGAGTCTGCCGTCTGCCCAACGGGGCCTGAACTGTCCGTCTGCCCAACGCCGTCTGAACTGTCCGTCTGCCCAACGGCGCCTGAACTGCCCTCTGCCCAACGCCCGTCTGAACTGTCCCGTTTGCCAAGCACTGCCTGAACTGCCCGTCTGTCCAACGCCGTCTGAACTGTCCGTCTGCCAAGCGCTGCCTGAACTGCCCGCGTCTGCCCAACGCCGTCTGAACTGTCCCGTATGCCAAGCGCTGCATGAACGGCCCCGTATGTACTGATTGGCCTGCTAAGCCGCCCGTCTGCCATGAGCCTTCAGAGCCCAGTCCGCCAGACCAGAGCCGCTAAAGCCTTCCGCCAGTACAGGGAGCCCGCTACAAGCTTCCGCCAGACAGGATCCAGCCAGAGCCTTCCCGCCAGATGTGATCAGCCAGAGCCTTGCTCCGCCAGACGGGGATCAGCCAGAGCCTTTCCGCTCAGATACGCAAATCAGCCAGAGCCTTCCGCCAGACAGGATTCAGCCAGAGCCTTCCGCCAGACACAGATCAGCCAAAGCCTTCTGCAGACAGTATCAGCCCGAGAGCCTTCTGTCTTTCTGCAGAAGCAGTATCAGCCAGAGCCTTCCGCCAGAACAGGATTCCAGCCAGAGCCTTCTCTCCAGACAGGATCAGCCAGAGCCTTCTGCCAGACAAGGATGCACCAGATCCTTCTGGCCAGACAGGATCAGCCATATGCCGTCAGCTTAGCCATTAGCAGCCATGATCCTTCAGACATCCATAAGCAGACCAGAGCCGTCCAGCCAGCCATGAGCAGCTCCAAATCCGTCAGCCAGCCATGAGCAGCCCAGATCCGTCAGACCTAGCCATGAGCAAGCCAGTAATCCTTCATCCAGCAATGAGCATCCCGATCCGTGCAGCCACCATGAGCAGCCAGATCCGTCAGCTACCATGACAGCCAGATTCCGTCAGCTAGCATGATGAGCAGCCAGATTCCGTCAGCCAGCCATGAGCAGCCAGATCTGTCCAGCCAGAGCTATGAGCAGCCAGATCCGCCAGCTAGCCATGAGCAGCCAGATCCGTCAGCTAGCCATGAGGCAGCCAGATTCAGGTCCGTCCAGCCATGAGCAGCCAGATTCCGTCTCAGCCGAGCCATGAGTCCGTCCAGACCGGGATCCGGCAGAGCCGTCCAGACCGGGATCCGCCATAGCCGGTCCAGCTCGGGATCCGCCAGAGCCGTCCAGCCGGGATCCGTCAGAAAGCCGTCCAGTGCCGTGATCACCGCCAGAAGCCGTCCAGCCGGGATTCCGACAGAGCCGTCCGGACCGTGATCGCCAGAGCCGTCCGGGATCCGCCAGAGGCCGTCCCGGCCGGGATCCCTCCAGAGCCGTCCTGCCGGGATCTCGCCAGAGCCGTCCGGCGGGCATCCGCGCAGAGCCGTCCCGGCCGTGATCCGCCAGAGCCGACCAGCCGTGATCCCGCCATTCAGCCTGGTAACTGCCCCTTAGTCCCGATACGGACCTTATTCTCGGTGCTGCCCCTTAGGTCCGGTGTCCGCCCTTAACCCAGTGGGGTTTAGTTGGGGGGTGGTCTGTGGAGGAGGCTATAGGAGCGTGTGGTGACTAGGTGGGATGGGGACCACGAACCAGAGTGCAGGAACCGCCACCGTGGACAGACGCCACTCCAGACCCTCCCCTAGACTGTATGCTGGTGCGCCCGGTATGTTCGCACCTTTAGGGGGGGGTACTAGTCACACGTCTGGCTTCAGGAGTAGTGTATTTGAGCCAGGGTGTCTTGTTAGTTTTGTTGGGTTGTTGGGTGCTTTTTTTATGTTTTGCAGTGTCCTGTCACGTTTATTTCTAGGTTGGGAGTTCTGTGTTTCTTATTTCTAGATTTGTTGTTTGGTGTAGTGTATGAACTCCCAGATCGGTAGGTAACGAGATGGTCACTGTCGGCTTCGTTATCTTCTTGATTGGGAGCCATATTTACACCTGTCTGTTTCACACATGTGGGTTGTTGGGTTTTTGTTCTATGTTCAGTCTGTGTAACCTGAAGGAACGTCAAAACGGATCGTGTTTTTGTTTTGTCGTGTGTTTCTTTATTAAATATAAGGTCTCATGTTCAACTACGCCAAGCGCTGCGCATTTGGTCTCCTGCTTCCATACGATCGTGACATGCTGCCAACTTAGCAATTTTGTTGCTAGATTTTGACTTTTCAGCTCCCTGGCAAAATTTTTTTTTTTAAACGCCCTACAAAATTTAGCTACTTTAAAAAACTTATTTGGGGAAATTTTAGCAAATTTTTTAAAAGTGACTCAAACACAAATGCCACGTTTTCCCCCTAAAAGCACTAAAAAAAATTTCTCCTCAACACTCAGTCACAACCACGTGCCGGGGTGCAAAAGGGATTGTGACGACGTCAGCAGCAGGCGCTCAGCCGGCACAGGCACACAGGCCAGCCAAAAAGCCAACAACCTGGAGAGAGCTGGGAAGATGCTACGCACACTCATTTTTTGAGTTAGTTGCTTTTCATAAAAACTATATACCCTTTTTTATTAGCTTGTACCTATAATTGTTGATCTTAGGTAGCTGTTTTAACTACCAAAACCTACTATTAATAAGAAAAAAAATCAAATGTAATTGTTCAAAAATGTGTAAAGTGTAATTGTTCAAAAATTCTATGTGTTGTGTTTTAAAAAAAAATAAAA
>JAGTTL010001818.1:0-12017 GCA_036851935.1 Coregonus suidteri | reverse complement strand
ATGGCATGAAGCTTGTTTGGAGGTTTGTTACACAGTGTCCAATGAAGGGCCAGACGTATACAAAATGGGTGTCGTCTGCGTAGAGGTGGATCTGAGAGTCACCAGCAGCAAGAGCGACGTCATTGATATACACAGAGAAACAGAGTTCGGCCCAAGAATTTGAAGGACCTGTGGCAACCCCCATAGAGACTGGCATAGGTCCAGAACAACAGGCCCTCCGATTTGACATGTTGTGTAAATCAATGATACAACCACCCCCCCCCAAAAAAAAAATCCATTTTAATTCCAGGTTGTAAGGCAACCAAATAGGAAAAATGCCAAGGGGGGTGAATACTTCGCAAGCAGCCACTGTATGTAGGGGTCACTCTTGCTACTTTGTGCCTTCTTGAGCAGGTTCTTGATGTTTGCACAGTCATCTCCGATTGTCCATTTGACTCTGAGCTGTTGTCCTGGACTGGAAGTTATGTGCTTGAACTCACAGCTTTCAGCAGAACATGAACTCGGTGCTTGCATTATTGTGGACCATTGCGGAAATGACAACATCTGCTATGCCATGCCTGGCGAATGTAGACTTCGTGGCTGTGATGACACCTCTGCTCGTAGTTTCACTCAGTTTGTTGATCTTTGGATATTTGGAAGTAATAGTCGACACAGAGAAGATAATTGGTGTGAAACAGATCAGTGCCGCATCTTTGCCAATGGCCTTTCTGGTGGAGTGTGTGTGGAAGCAGTGGCTCTCTCGGGTTGCTAATCTTGTTGGCGTTACAGACAGCGAACTGAGACACAATGTCCTCAATCTGTGTTGACATACATGGCCAAATATAGAATGTATTTGCTCTTTCTTTGCACTTGACTATTCCCAGGTGTGATTTCGTGAACTCTGTGTCAGCATTCTTGTCTCAGTTGATTTTAAAATACAATGAGCTTCGCGGGGCTTTGAAACATCAGTCCTGATGAGGAACTGATTTCCTCCTTGAATGTCACATAATATCCAAGATGGCGAAGTAGTGCAGTTCTGTTTTTGTCGTGTGTCTGTAAAAATAGCCTGTAAATACCCTGTTTTTGTAATTTTCGTACATATTTCCCTATCAGACTTTTCATCCTTCTACAAAATATACTTTCCTGCAACCCGCCTCACTCAATGTGGAACGGATTCTATTATTGACTTACCTTTTATCTAGAATCTCCAGTTGAAACTAGCTAGCCAGCTAACTAGCTACTTTGCTATTAGCCACAGTTTTTTTTTTCCTTTTTTTTTTTTTTTTTTGTTTGTTTATGTCTTATACAGGTATCCTGTGTTTTTGTGTGTTTCTCTCCTTCTGCCCTAATCACAGGTGTCCTGTATGTTCCTGATTGGTGGTCGTTGAGGTGTCTGCTGATTGGACCAATCAGTGAACATTCCTGTGCATTGCACCACCTGTTACTCGTTTGTTCAATCACACATCCCATTGTATAAAAACCAGTCTTGTGTTTGTTGAGAGAGAGAGAGAATATTTCCGTATGTGAGTATGGACACGGTGGTGTCCTGTTTTTGGTGTACTCACTAAGTTGCTGTTTATTATGATTGGTAACTTCTGTTAGACTACTGTTTTGATATGTGAGTGCGGATACTGTTGTGTCCTGTGTATTGTGTACTACTTAATTGCTGATTACCCTGTTTGGTAGCTTTGTGTGTTTCTGGGAAAAGGGGAGTTTAAGCTAGTTGCCCTTGGGCGTACATTACCCGTAGGAAGAAATCTGTCTAAAAACACTAGTTAGACCTGAGCGGACCACCCACTGTACTTTTGTATGACTAGCAGTAGCCTAGCGGTTCTTCAGGCAGGCTAGATCAGTTTAGGGGGTTTTACACTATTGTTTCATTTCTTGGGTCCTGCTCAGCCCTTTTTCCCAAACCCTTACCGTGTGTTCTGAAATAAACCATTTGTGTTTGACGGTAGTTCATGGTTGTTGTGTCACATTTGTTCTCACTGCTCCATGCCACACTCCTAATTTGCATAATTTATGTTACGGGTCTCATGTCCATCCACCCTAGACGTTTAGAGCCACGGGGTTCGTAACATAAAGTGGGGGCTCGTCCGGGATATATCCCATGCTACTCATGCAAATTAGTAAGTGTCTGGTTCAGTGTTGAGCTTGGCAGCGGTACTACCTGTTTTTTTTTTGTGTGTTCAGTAGTCGACGGCTCGTGTTGCTAGTAGGATGGCTACTTTTGAGTTGGAGGCATTTTTGGAAAAACCTACGTGGGAGGTTTTTGATAATTGCCGTAGAGTGGATCTACAGGCTTTGGCTGACCACTTTTCTGTACCCATACCGAGGGGTTTAGTGAAAGCAGAAGTTAGGGAAGTAGTGCTAGCGATATTGTTAAAACGAGCGAGTGCTTGAGTTACCGCCGCCTGAGTCTGCTGCTCCTGTAGGGGATGTGGTTGCTGTTCCTGTAAGCCCATCAGTGTCTGAGGACGAGACTAAGGCTCCAGCCACATTGCCCCGTTATGACCCACTCTCCCCACTGACTGACAGTGATGCCAGGATGGATGTCCGCTCGACACGGCTCCAAATGGAGGCGGAGAGCGGGCACAAATCAGGCAAGACAAGCTGGAGATGCGTAAAATGGAGCTAGAGGCAGAACAGGAGACGCGTAAGACGAGGCAGAACAGGAGACGCGTAAGCTAGAGGCAGAACAGGAGACGCGTAAGATGGAAAGAACTGGAGACGCGTAAGATGATCTGGAGAAAGATGGAACTGGAGGTGCGTAAAATGGAACTAGAGGCAGAAACAGCGAGGTTAGTCTCTGCTAATACTATGCCTGCTAGTGAGCCATCCTCACCAGCTGTGTCATCTGCTACGTTTGATATTAGTAGGCAGATCACCTTGGTACCTGTGTTCAGGGAGTCAGAGGTTGATTCCTATTTCAGTGTGTTTGAACGTATAGCGGTAGCATTGAAATGGCCCGAAGAGGTATGGTGCCTATTACTTCAGTGTAAACTAACAGGTAAAGCCCAAGAGGTTCTGGCAGCGCTACCTCTTGAAGACAGTTTGAATTATGAAGTGGTCAAAGCTACTGTTCTTCGTGCCTATGAGCTTGTTCCTGAGGCATATCGACAGAGATTTAGGTCTCATAAAAAGTCTCCTACTCAGACTTATGTGGAGTTTGCTAGAGACAAAGGAAATCTGTTTGACAAATGGCACAGTGCTAGTAAGGTAACTGATTTTAACTCTCTACGGGAGTTAATCTTGTTAGAAGAGTTTAAAAATTGTTTACCCGAACGCATTGTAGTTTATCTGAACGAACAGAAAGTATCCTCACTGTCGGAAGCGTCTGTATTGGCAGACGAGTTTGTGTTGACGCATAAGAGCGTGTTTTCGGCTCGTACGGAGAGCAGGGCTGCGGAGTTGCTAACTTTTAGTCCTAGTCGACCAGCAGTACATCCAGCACGCCCAAAAGATGTGCGTCACTGTTTCTATTGTCATAAGGTGGGACATATGGTTAATGATTGCTTTCTGCTAAAACGCAAACCGGGGATGCCTCAGCACGCCAGGCCGCCAACGGGTGTTGGGCTGATTCGTACGGTTGTAAGGCCGGAATCAAGACAGAAGCCTCATAGTGAATGTGGTTTGAAAGTCCCTGTCCCAGATCACAGTTATGAACCGTTCATTTTTGAGGGGTTTGTTTCTATATCAGATGACGAAGCGTCTCAGCGTCCAGTTAGAATCCTCAGAGATACTGGTGCGGCGCAGTCGTTCATACTAGCTGATGTGTTGCCCTTGTCTAATAATACATATTGTGGTTCCAGTGTGTTAGTACAAGGAATTGAAATGGGTTTCGTCCCAGTGCCATTGCACTTTGTGAACGTACACTCTGAGTTAGTCAGTGGATTGTTCAGAGTTGGCGTACGTCCTATGTTGCCAGTAAAAGGTGTGACATTTATAATGGGCAACGATATTGCCGGAGGAAAGGTAATACCCATATTGGAGGTATTGGATAAAAGTGACCAGTCTCTCTCCGAGGAGCTGGCACAGGGTTATCCAGATGTGTTCCCCGCTTGTGCTGTCACACGTGCTCAAGCACGACAAGTGGGTGAAGTGATAGATTTGTCAACACGATTCTATTCAGAGAGTGTGACCCAGAGGATAGTTCGGGTGCTACCTCTGGTAAGCTGGTGCAGTCTGACCAACAGCCCAGAGAAAGGAAGAAGGATGTGGAACTTGTTGCTGAGGCAATACAGTTACCAGTTACTCGTGAGCAGCTGATCGCTAACCAAACAGGTTGACATTAGCCTGGCTAAATGTTTTTCTAGTGTTGTCTCAGAGGACGAGCTAAAGAAGAAAAACATGGCATACTTCATTGATGGTAATCTCCTCATGCGTAAATGGACATCCCATGTTGACGCTGGCGGAGATTGGAATGCTGTTTACCAAATAGTGATTCCTACAGCCTTTCGACAAAATGTTTTATCCCTCGCTCATGATCACCAGTGGTCCGGACATCTGGGAGTCACCAAGACTTATGATCGTGTTTTGCGACATTTCTTTTGGCCTGGCTTAAAACAAGATGTGGCTCAGTTCTGTCGGACTTGCCACACCTGTCAAGTAGTTGGGAAACCGAACCAGGTTATTTCCCCCGCGCCTCTTTGTCCCATACCGGCCATAGGTGAACCATTCGAACATGTGATGGTTGATTGTGTTGGACCATTACCAAAAACAAAATCTGGTAACCAGTTTATGTTGACAATTATGTGTGTGGCCACCAGGTACCCAGAGGCCATTCCTCTGCGAAGGATTACTGCTCCGGTGGTGAGTAAAGCGTTGATCAAATTCTTCTCAACTTTTGGATTACCTAAGGTGATACAAACTGATCAGGGTACGAATTTCCTTTCTAAACTTTTCAAACAAGTGTTAAAATCCTTGTCAGTTACACACCGTGTGTCAAGCGCATATCACCCAGAGTCTCAGGGTGCGCTTGAACGTTGGCATCAGACCCTGAAGTCTATGCTCCGTAAATATTGCTTGGAATCTGAGAAAGATTGGGATGAGGGAGTTCCTCTAGTGTTGTTTGCTGTCCGTGAGACAGTACAGGAATCCCTAGGGTTCAGCCCAGCTGAACTGGTGTTTGGACACACCATGAGAGGACCTATGAAAGTCCTTAAGGATCAGTTTTTGTCACAAGAGTTGTGTGTGAAAGAAAATGTGTTGGACTACGTTAGTCGCTTTCGTGAGCGCCTACATGCTGCCTGTGCTCTAGCAAAGGAAGCGCTGTCTTCCTCACAGAAACGGATGAAACGACACTATGACACACAGGCTGTTTCTCGTTCACTGCAGCCAGGTGACCGAGTTCTTGTATTGTTGCCTGTGCCAGGAGCGTCATTGTCAGCACGTTTCTCTGGTCCTTATGTCATTGAAAAGAAACTAACTGAAACTGACTATGTGATACAGACTCCTGATAGAAAACGCCAATCTCGTGTGTGCCACGTTAACATGTTGAAGACATACCACACCAGACCCGTCACTCAGGTAGACAGTCCAGAGAAAAACTGGCCGAGTCGGCTGTCTCTGTTGCTGCTACGGCTGTAGTGGGAGGTCATGTTAATGATGTGGACGGAGATGGTTTGGAGTTGCGCAATACTCAGCAGCAGTGTGCTAGATTGCCCAATTCAGAGATGCTGCTGTCTCTCCCGTCAAGCCTGATTCATTTAACGGACAGACAGTCAGATGATATTGTGAGACTATTACACAGCTTTCCATGTCTTTTTAATGATGTTCCTACATGTACAAATGTGTTAGAACATGACATTAATGTTGGAAACGCTGCACCTATCAAGCAACATCCTTATCGTGTCAACGTCGCTAAGAGAAAGATAATGAGGGGTGAGGTCGGTTATTTGCTGGAGAATAACCTGGCTATGCCAAGTTCAAGTCCTTGGAGTTCTCCGTGCATTCTGGTTCCTAAACCTGATGGGACATCCAGATTATGTACGGACTATCGGAAAGTCAATGCTGTCACAGTGCCCGACTCGTTCCCGTTACCCAGACTGGATGACTGTATTGATACTGTTGGTGCTGCTACTTATGTAACCAAACTAGATCTTCTAAAAGGTTACTGGCAGGTGCCGTTAACCCCACGTGCCTCCGACATCTCTGCCTTTGTGACCCCAGATCACTTCCTACAATATGCTGTCATGGCATTTGGGATGCGGAACGCACCAGCCACTTTCCAACGCCTGGTTAACACAGTATTGGCTGGAGTTCCTAATTGTAGTGCTTACCTTGATGATCTGGTAATTTATTCAACTGAGTGGTCTGATCATGTTAACACTCTAAGGGTAGTGTGTGAACGTCTAGCAACCGCTTCTCTAACCCTGAACTTAGCAAAGTGCGAGTTTGGGAAGGCCACTGTTACTTATCTTGGTAAACAGGTCGGCCATGGTCAGGTGCGCCCTGTAGATGCCAAGGTCTCAGCTATAAACGCATTTCCCGCACCTACCACCAGAAGAGAGCTACGCCGTTTTTTAGGGATGGTTGGCTACTACCGTAGTTTCTGTAAAAATTTCTCTGCGGTAGTTGCTCCATTAACGGATTTGCTCAGTCCGGCGAGAAAATTTGTATGGTCTGAAGATTGTTGTACTGCTTTCAACACTGCTAAAGCACTCTTATGTAGTACTCCTGTTCTTGCTGCGCCAGATTTTGAACGGCCGTTTAAACTGGAGGTAGATGCAAGTGCCAGAGGTGCTGGTGCTGTTCTACTGCAGCAAGACCAGAGTGGAGTGGACCATCCTGTCTGTTATTTTTCACGGAAATTTAACAAATGTCAGACAAACTATTCCACCATTGAACAAGAAGCTCTAGCTTTGTTGTTAGCTCTGCAGTACTTTGAAGTTTATGTTGGTTCCAGTGCATTACCAGTGATAGTGTATACTGACCATAACCCCTTAGTTTTTCTCCACCGGATGTACAACCAGAACCAACGCCTTATGCGTTGGCACTTGTCGTGCAAAATTATAATTTGGAGATCCGCCACAAAAAGGGGTTGGATAATGTGTTGGCAGATGCTTTGTCTCGTGTGTAATGATCTAGGTTTTTTTTTGTTTATCCCGATAGGATGATTTGTGAATTTGGGTGTTGTGATAGTACGTGTGTCGCAAACCATTGTGGTTTGCTCTTTTAAGGGTGGGAGTGTTACGGATACAGGTATCCTGTGTTTTTGTGTGTTTCTCTCCTTCTGCCCTAATCACAGGTGTCCTGTATGTTCCTGATTGGTGGTCGTTGAGGTGTCTGCTGATTGGACCAATCAGTGAACATTCCTGTGCATTGCACCACCTGTTACTCGTTTGTTCAATCACACATCCCATTGTATAAAAACCAGTCTTGTGTTTGTTGAGAGAGAGAGAGAATATTTCCGTATGTGAGTATGGACACGGTGGTGTCCTGTTTTTGTGTTACTCACTAAGTTGCTGTTTACCCTGATTGGTAACTTTGTTAGACTACTGTTTTGTTATGTGAGTGCGGATACTGTTGTGTCCTGTGTATTGTGTACTACTTAATTGCTGATTACCCTGTTTGGTAGCTTTGTGTGTTTCTGGGAAAAGGGGAGTTTAAGCTAGTTGCCCTTGGGCGTACATTACCCGTAGGAAGAAATCTGTCTAAAAACACACTAGTTAGACCTGAGCGGACCACCCACTGTACTTTTGTATGACTAGCAGTAGCCTAGCGGTTCTTCAGGCAGGCTAGATCAGTTTAGGGGGTTTTACACTATTGTTTCATTTCTTGGGTCCTGCTCAGCCCTTTTTCCCAAACCCTTACCGTGTGTTCTGAAATAAACCATTTGTGTTTGACGGTAGTTCATGGTTGTTGTGTCACATTTGTTCTCACTGCTCCATGCCACACTCCTAATTTGCATAATTTATGTTACGGGTCTCATGTCCATCCACCCTAGACGTTTAGAGCCACTACAGCTGATGTCTGCTGGATGACTGTTACTGTTTTACGGTACTACATCCTGTTTATGTTTAGCCTCAGCCCAAACATGGTTAGCTTATTGTTGTTTCGGTTATTTCTAATTGTACTATTTCACTGTCGATCCCCCAGCCCAGCTAAACCTGCCTTAGATAGCTCCTTTGTCCCACCCCCCATACACGCAGAGACCGACTCAATTGATGCACTCTAGTGATACTATCTCTTTCATTGTACCCAACGCTTAGGTTTACCCCCACTTTACTCATATCCTTCCATATCCTTGTCTGTACATAATGCCCTGAATCTTTTCTACAACACCCGGAAATCTGCCCCCTTTATTCTATGTACCCGACGCACTAGAAGACCAGTTCTTAAAGCCTTTAGCCGTATCCTTATTCTAGTCCTCCTCTGTTCCCTCTGGTGATGTAGAGGCTAACCCAGGCCCTGCAGCCCTCAGTATCACTCACTACTCCCCAGGCGCTATCATTTGCTGACTTCTGTAATCGCAAAAGTCTTGGTTTCTTGCACGTAAACATCAGAAGTCTACTTCCTATGTTTGAGTTATTCACTGCGTTAGCACACTCCGCCAACCCTGATGTTCTAGCAGTGTCTGAATCCTGGCTCAGGAAGGCCACCAAAAATTCTGAAACAATTCCATCCCCAACTATAACATTTTCCGTCTAGATAGAACTGCCAAAGGGGGTGGAGTTGCAATCTACTGTAGATATAGCCTGCGAGCTCTATCATACTATCCAGGTCTGTGCCCAAAACAGTTTGAGCTTCTACTTCTAAAAATCCACCTTTCCAGAAATAAGTCTCTCCACTGTTGCCGCTTGCTACAGACCCCCCTCAGCCCCCAGATGTGCCCTGGACACCATATGTGAATTGATTGCCCCCCATTTATCCTCAGAGTTCGTACTGCTTGGTGACCTAAATTGGGATATGCTTAATACCCCGGCCATCCTACAATCCAAACTAGATGCCCTCAACCTCACGCAAATTATCAACAAACCTACCAGGTACAACCCTAAATCCGTAAACATGGGTACCCTCATAGATATCATCCTGACTAACATACCCTCTAAATACACCTCAGCTGTCTTCAACCAGGATCTCAGCGATCACTGCTGCCTTATTGCCTGCGTCCGTAACGGGTCCGCGGTCAAACGACCACCCCTCATCACTGTCAAACGCTCCCTAAAAACACTTTAGCGAGCAGGCCTTCCTAATTGACCTGGCCCAGGTATCCTGGATGGATATAGATCTCATTCCGTCAGTAGAGGATGCCTGGTTGTTCCTTAAAAGTAATTTCCTCTCAATCTTAAATAAACATGCCCATTCAAAAAATACAGAACTAAGAACCGATATAGACCCTGGTTCTCCGCAGACTTGACTGCCCTTGACCAGCACAAAAAACATCCTGTGGCGTACTGCATTAGCATCAAATAGCCCCGCGATATGCAACTTTTCAGGGAAGTTAGGAACCAATATACACAAGCAGTCAGGAAAGCAAAAGGCAAACTTTTTCAAACAGAAATTTGCATCCTGTAGCACTAACTCCAAAAAGTTTTGGGGACACTGTAAGTCCATGGAGAATTTAGAGCACTTCCTCCCAGTTGCCCACTGCACTGAGGCTAGGAAACACTATAACCCACCGATAAATTACAATAATCCGAGAATTTCAACAAGCATTTTGCTACAGCATGGACATGCGTTCCATCTGGCTACCACTACCCCGGCCACCAACTCTGCACCCTCCGCTGAAACTCCGCCATGCCCCCCCCGCTCCTCCTTCACACAAATTCAGACCGCAGACGTTTTGAAAGAGCTGCCAAAATCTGGACCCCTACATATCAAGCTGGGCTAGGACAATCTGGACCCGTTTCTTTCTAAAACTAAGCCGCCGAAATTGTCGCAAACCCTATACTAGTCTGTTCAACCTCTCTTTCATAACGTCCTGAGATCCCCAGAGATTGGAAAGCTGCTCGCGGTCATCCCCCTCTTCAAAGGGGGTGACACTCTAGATCCAAACTGCTACAGACCTATATCCATCCTGCCCTGCCTTTCGAAAGTATTTGAAAGACAAGTTTAACAAACAGATCACCGACCATTTCGAATACCACCATACTATCCGCTATGCAATCCGGTTTCCGAGCTGGTCATGGTGCACTTCAGCCACGCTCAAGGTCCTAAACGATATTATAACCGCGGATCGATAATAGACAGTACTGTGCAGCCGTCTTCATCGAGCCTGTCCAAGGCTTTCGACTCTGTCAACCACCGCATTCTGATTGATGCAGGACTAAAATAGCCTTGGTTTCTCAAATGACTGCCTCGCCTGGTTCACCAACTATCTCAGATAGAGTTCAGTGTGTCAAATCGGAGGGCCTGTTGTGTGGGACCTATGGCAGTCTCTATGGGGGTGCCACAGGTTCACATTCTTGGGCCGACACTTTTCTCTGTGTATATCAATGATTGTCGCTCTTGCTGCTGGTGGGGGGACTCTCAGATCCAACCTTACGCAGACGACACCATTTAGAATCACCACTCTTGACGGGTCTTGACTAGAAAGTATGTGGACAACTACAAATACCTAGGTGTCTGGTTAGACTGTAAACTCTCCTTCCAGACTCACATAAAAGAATCTCCAATCAAAGGTAATCTAGAATCGGGCTTATTATTTCGCAACAAACTAGCCTCTTCACTCATGCTGCCAAAACATGCCCTCGTAAAACTGAAATATCCTACCGATCCTTGACTTCGGCGATGGTCCATTTACAAAATAGCCGCCAACCACTCTACTCAGCAAATTGGATGTTGTCGTATCACAGTGCCATCCGTTTTGTCCCAAAGCCCCACGACGCTACACACCACGTGACCTGTACGCTCTTGGTTGGCTGGGTCCCTCACACATGTTCGTCGTCAAACCACACTGGCTCCAGGCCATCTATAAATCACTGCTAGGCAAATCCCCGCCTTATCTTAGCTCATGGTCACATAGCAGCACCCACCCGTAGTCTGCGCTCCAGCAGGTATATCTCACTGGTCGTTCCCAAAGCCAACACCTCCTTTGGCCGCTCATGCCTTCCAGTTCTCTGCTGCCAATGACTGGAACGAATTGCAAAAATCTCTGAAGCTTGGAGACTTCTTATCTCCCTCACTAAACTTTAAGCATCAGTTGTCAGAGCACCTTACCGATCACGCACCTGTACACAGCCCCATCTGAAATTAGCCCACCCAACTACCTCATCCCGATATTGTTATTTATTTTGCTCTTTGCACCCCAGTATCTCTATTTGCACATAATCTCTTGCACATCTAGCATTCCAGTGGTTAATACTATTGTAATTATTTTGCACTATAGCATATTTATTGCCTTACCTCCATAAAATTGCTACATTTGCACACACTGTATATATTATTTTCTGTTGTATTTTTGACTTTATGTTTTTACCCCATATGTAACTCTGTGTTGTTTTTATCGCACTGCTTTGCTTTATCTTGGCCAGGTCGCAGTTGTAAATGAGAACTTGTTCGTCAATGGCTACCCTGGTTAAATAATGGTGAAATAAAAATAAAAAAAAAATGTCCCAGTATGGATGATTTCTTTGGGAACTGCACTCTTTTCACTGGGCAATCCTCTAATCGTTGTTTCTCTCAGCAGTTGCATTTCGGATCTTCTGCTGTTGCTTTCCTGAATTGCTTTTAGTCTTCTCCTCTAAGATGGCAGCTGAGATGTTATCCAGTTTACCTCAAACTCCTCTCCCAGCAAGATCTTCATTCTGTTTGTTGAGGTAGGCTCTACTCAACATGTATGCTATGTGCATTTCTTTGCCTGGCTTGTGCAGGTGACAGTGACTGGTGTCTTTGAAGTCGGAGCAACATCCTCTGCAGCCTTGAAGGAGATTAATGCAGCGGGCTCTTGAATAGGCTTGTGATCACTCTCAACTTGTACCTCTCTACCATACAACGTCCAGATGGAACTTCTCACATCCATAGACTATGGCAAGTAGTTCCTTCTCACTGGGGATATCTACGTTGACGTCCCTGAGTATCGAGAACCAAAAAAG
>JAGTTL010001817.1:0-12024 GCA_036851935.1 Coregonus suidteri | reverse complement strand
ATAGAGGCCACTATGTTCTTGGGGACCCCCCTTCAATGCTGCAGAAATGTTTTGGTACCCTTTCTACGGTTAATTCCTTCGACATCATGGCTTGGTTTTTGCTCTGACATGCACTGTCAACTGTGGGACCTTATATAGACAGGTGTGTGCCTGTCTAAATCATGTCCAATCAATTGAATTTACCACAGGTGGAATCCAATCAAGTTGTAGAAACATCTCAAGGATGATCAATAGAAACAGGATGCACCTGAGCTTAATTTCGAGTCTCATAGCAAAGGGTCTGAATACTTATGTAAATAAGGTATTTCTGTTTTTTATTTTTAATACAATTGCAGACATTTCTAAAAACCTGTTTTTGCTTTGTCATTATGGGGTATAGTGTGTAGATTGATGAGGATTTGTATTTATTTAATCCACTTTAGAATTAGGCTGTAACGTAACAAAATGTGGAAAAAGGGAAGGGGTCTGAATACTTTCCGAATGCGCTGTATTCCATATCCATGTATATATTCCCATAACTTTAAAATAACATAACGATCCATCATTATTTTATCTAGGTTAATTATCTGTTGCAAATTAAATCCCTCAAACTCACAGACACATCATTTTAGAGTGACAGGTAATGGTGTAATGGTGTCACGCCCTGACTCTGGGGACTCTTATTTGTTGAGTCAGGGTGTGACTTTCTATGTTGTGATGTTCTATGTTGTATTTTCTAGGTTTAGATCTAGTACGTCTAGATCTATGTTGGCCGGTGTGGTTCCCAATCAGAGGCAGCTGTCGCTCGTTGTCTCTGACGTCTGTAGCCATGTAGCCATGAAGTGCTTTGAAAGACTGGTCATGGCTCACATCAACAGCATAATCCCAGTAACCCTAGACCCACTCCAATTTGCATACCGCCCCAACAGATCCACAGATGATGCAATCTCTATCGCACTCCACACTGCCCTTTCCCACCTGGACAAGAGGAACACCTACGTGAGAATGCTATTCATTGACTACAGCTCAGCATTCAACACCATAGTGCCCTCTAAGCTCATCACTAAGTTAAGGTTCCTGGGACTAAACACCTCCCTCTGCAACTGGATCCTGGACTTCCTGACGGGCCGCCCCCAGGTGGTAAGGGTAGGTAACAACACATCTGCCACACTGATCCTCAACACGGGGGCCCCTCAGGGGTGCGTGCTCAGTCCCCTCCTGTACTCTCTGTTCACCCATGACTGCATGGCCAGGCACGACTCCAACACCATCATTAAGTTTGCCGACGACACAACAGTGGTAGGCCTGATCACCGACAACGATGAGACAGCCTATAGGGAGGAGGTCAGAGATCTGGCCGTGTGGTGCCAGGACAACAACCTCTCCCTCAACGTGACCAAGACAAAGGAGATGATTGTGGACTACAGGAAAAAAAAGAGGACTGCGCACGCCCCCATTCTCATCGACGGGGCTGTAGTGGAACAGGTTGAGAGCTTCAAGTTCCTTGGTGTCCACATCACCAACGAACTATCATGGTCCAAACACACACCAAGACAGTCGTGAAGAGGGCACGACAAAGCCTATTCCCCCCTCAGGAGACTAAAAAGATTTGGCATGGGTCCTCAGATCCTCAAAAAAATTCTACAGCTGCACCATCGAGAGCATCCTGACTGGTTGCATCACCGCCTGGTATGGCAACTGCTTGGCCTCTGACCGCAAGGCACTACAGAGGGTAGTGCGTACGGCCCAGTACATCACTGGGGCAAAGCTTCCTGCCATCCAGGACCTCTATACCAGGCGGTGTCAGAGGAATGCCCTCAAAATTGTCAAAGACTCCAGCCACCCTAGTCATAGACTGTTCTCTCTGCTACCGCACGGCAAGCGGTACCGGAGTGCCAAGTCTAGGTCCAAAAGACTTCTCAACAGCTTCTACCCCCAAGCCATAAGACTCCTGAACAGCTAATCATGGCTACCCGGACTATTTGCACTGCCCCCCCACCCCATCCTTTTTACGCTGCTGCTACTCTGTTAAGTATTTATGCATAGTCACTTTAACTCTACCCACATGTACATATTACCTCAACTACCTCAACTAGCCGGTGCCCCCGCACATTGACTCTGCAACGGTACCCCCCTGTATATATAGCCTCCCTACTGTCACTTTATTTTACTTCTGCTCTTTTTTTCTCAACACTTTTTTTGTTGTTGTTTTATTCTTACTTTTTTTGTTTAAAATAAATGCACTGTTGGTTAAGGGCTGTAAGTAAGCATTTCACTGTAATGTCTGCACCTGTTGTATTCGGCGCATGTGACCAATAAAATTTGATTTGATTTGATTTGATTGGGGACCATACTTAGGCAGCCTATTGGCACTAGTGGGTTGTGGGATCTTGTTCCGTGTTAGGTATGTTGTTTGTGTACCGTGGACTTCACGTTTCGTTTCTTGTTTTGTCGTTGTGTTTATAAGTCAAATAAACATGTATGCATATCACGCTGCGCCTTGGTCTGACCCGTTCATGAACGAACGTGACAAATGGACATACACAAAATAGTCCAAATTGGTGAAGTGAAATGAAAAAAATAACTTGTTTCAAAAAAAATTGAAACAATAAATTACGGAAAAGTGGTGTGTGCATATGTATTCACCCCCTTTGCTATGAAGCCCCTAAATAAGATCTGGTGCAACCAATTACCTTCAGAAGTCACATAATTTGTTAAATAAAGTTCACCTGTGTGCAATCTAAGTGTCACATGATCTGTCACATGATCTCAGTATATATACACTACCGTTCAAAAGTTTGGGGTCCTTGTTTTCCATGAAAACATACATGAAATTAGTTTGAATAGGAAATATAGCAAAATGAATAGGAAATGTAGTCATTGACAAGTTTAGAAATAATTATTTTTAATTGAAATAACCCAGTTCTAGTTGTCAATTTGTTGAGGTAATCTGAAGAGATTTCACCCCATGCTTCCTAGTTCTAGTTGTCAATTTGTTGAGGTAATCTGAAGAGATTTCACCCCATGCTTCCTGAAGCACCTCCCACAAGTTGGATTGGCTTGATGGGCACTTCTTACGTACCATACGGTCAAGCTGCTCCCACAACAGCTAAATAGGGTTGAGATCCGGTGACAGTGCTGGCCACTCCATTATAGACAGAATACCAGCTGACTGCTTCTTCCCTAAATAGTTATTGCATAGTTTGGAGCTGTGCAAAAGTCCTGTTGTAGGAGGAAATTGGCTCCAATCAAGCGCCGTCCACAGGGTATGGCATGGCGTTGCAAAATGGAGTGATAGCCTTCCTTCTTCAAGATCCCTTTTACCCTGTACAAATCTCCCACTTTACCACCACCAAAGCACCCCCAGACCATCACATTGCCTCCACCATGCTTGACAGATGGCATCAAGCACTCCTCCAGCATCTTTTCATTTGGTCTGCATCTCACAAATGTTATTCTTTGTGATCTGAACACCTCAAACTTCGAATCGTCTGTCCTTAACACTTTTTTCCAATCTTCATATTTTATTTTTATTGGCCAGTCTGAGATATGGCTTTTTCTTTGCAACTCTGCCTAGAAGGTCAGCATCCCGGAGTCGCCTCTTCACTGTTGACGTTGAGACTGGTGTTTTGCGAATACTATTTAATGAAGCTGCCAGTTGAGGACCTGTGAGGTGTCTGTTTCTCAAACTAGACACTCTAATGTATTTGTCCTCTTGCTCAGTTGTGAACCGGGGCCTCCCACTCCTCTTTCTATTCTGGTTAGAGCCAGTTTGCGCTGTTCTGTGAAGGGAGTAGTGCACAGCGTTGTACGAGATCTTCAGTTTCTTGGCAATTTATCGCATGGAATAGCCTTCATTTCTCAGAACAAGAATAGACTGACGAGTTTCAGAAGAAAGTTATTTGTTTCTGGCCATTTTGATCCTGTAATCAAACCCATAATTGCTGATGTGCCAGATACTCATCTAGTCTCAAGAAGGCCAGTTTTATTGCTTCTTTAATCAGCACAACAGTTTTCAGCTGTGCTGACATAATTGCAAAAGGGTTTTCTAATGATCAATTAGCCTTTTAAAATGATAAACTTGGATTAGAAAACACAACGTGCCATTGGAACACAGGACTGATGGTTGCTGATAATGGGCCTCTGTACACCTATGTAGATATTCCATTACAAATCTGCCGTTTCCAGCTACAATAGCCATTTACAACATTAATAGTGACTACACTGTATTTCTGATCAATTTAATGTTATTTTAATGGATAAAAAAATAGCTTTTCTTTCGAAAACAAGGACATTTCTAAGTGACCCCAAACTTTTGAACGGTGGTGCCCACCTGTTCTGAAAGGCCCCAGAGTCTGCAACACCACTAAGCAAGGGGCACCACCAAGAAAGCGGCACCATGAAGACCAAGGAGCTCTCCAAACAGGTCAGGGACAAAGTTGTGGAGAAGTACAGATCAGGGTTGGGTTATAAAAAAATATCCGAAACTTTGAACATCCCACGGAGCACCATTAAATCCATTATTTAAAAATGGAAAGAATATGGCACCACAACAAACCGGCCAAGAGAGGGCCACCCACCAAAACTCACGGCCCAGGCAAGGAGGGCATTAATCAGAGAGGCAACAAAGAGACCAAAGATAACCATGAAGGAGCTGCAAAGCTCCACAGCGGAGATTGGAGTATCTGTCCATTGGACCACTTTAAGCCGTACAATCCACAGAGCTGGGCTTTACAGAAGAGTGGCCAGAAAAAAGCCATTGCTTAAAGAAAAAAATAAGCGAACACGTTTGGTGTTCACCAAAAGGTATGTGGGAGACTCCCCAAACATTTGGAAAAGGTACTCTGGTCAGATGAGACTAAAATTGAGCTTTTTGTCCATCAAGGAAAACGCTATGTCTGGCGCAAACCCAACACCTCTCATCACCCCGAGAACACCATCCCCACAGTGAAGCATGGTGGTGGCAGCATCATGCTGTGGGGATGTTTTTCATCAGCAGGAACTGGGAAACTGGTCAGAATTGAAGGAATGATGGATGGCGCTAAATACAGGGAAATTCTTGAGGGAAACCTGTTTCAGTCTTCCAGAGATTTTAGACTGGGACTGCTAAAGCAACACTTGAGTGGTTTAAGGGGAAACATTTAAATGTCTTGGAATGGCCTAGTCAAAGCCCAGACCTCAATCCAATTGAGAATCTGTGGTATGACTTAAAGATTGCTGTACACCTGCGGAACCCATCCAACTTGAAGGAGCTGGAGCAGTTTTGCCTTGAAGAATGGGCAGAAATCCCAGTGGCTAGATGTGCCAAGCATATGGAGACATACCCCAAGAGACTTGCAGCTGTAATTGCTGCAAAAGGTGGCTCTACAAAGTATTGATTTTTTTTTTTTTTGGGGGGGGGGGTGAATAGTTATGCACGCTCCAGTTGTCTGTTTTTTTTGTCTTATTTCTTGTTTGTTTCACAAAAATATATATTTTGCATCTTCAAAGTGGTAGGCATGTTGTGTAAATCAAATGATACAAACCCCAAAAAAATCCATTTTAATTCCAGGTTGTAAGGCAACAAAATAGGAAAAATGCCAAGGGGGGTGAATACTTTCGCAAGCCACTGTACAGAGGAGTGGGGATATCAAAGGAGATTATGAAGGTTACCTTCCTTATCATACTGTGTTTACAAGGGGAAAGGGAGACGCAGGGGAGTGGGAATATCAAAGGACATTATGAAGGTTGCCTTTCTTATTATACTGTGTTTACAAGAGGAAAGGGAGTCTTCCTGTATGCTACATATTGGCCTTCTCTATCACTGACAACAAGGGACCGGATAGACACAGAAGCATTCCTCTAGTCTGTTGGGGCTTGAGTTACCCTGAAAGTATTGACCATGAGACACTGGGAAGGAATAATCATAGATCTACACAGACAGACACTACCATACATCTCATAGTCTCGACTGGAGCAACAGAGTCTGAAAACAGCTATTTTTATGACTCCATTGTTGAAAATTCTGCTTTGTTCCCAACAAACTAGACCATTGAAATGTTTTTATTGTGTGTATTATGCATATTCATTTTTATGCTGTTTAATGTTGTTATTGTGTTCTGAGAAGATATATTTTCAGAGAACCTCCTCCCAGCTGCCCTAATTTCAGTTGAGAGGAGAGAGTGTCGGCTGCCAGTCAGTCGCCTGCCCGCCAGTCTGCACGGTTTTGTGTCACTGTATTACGAGAACATTAACAGCATTAGAGAGGCGAGAATTGAAAAGGGCAGCTTTGCCCTCAAGATGCAGCAGCCTGATAGCAGCACATTAAATCTAGATGATATGACATCAGAGAACGTGCTAAAGTGTTTCATGGTCCAGATGTCTTGATCTGCCTGTATGTCAACATACAGTGAGGGAAAAAAGTATTTGATCCCCTGCTGATTTTGTACGTTTGCCCACTGACAAAGAAATGATCAGTCTATAATTTTAATGGTAGGTTTATTTGAACAGTGAGAGACAGAATAACAACAAAAAAATCCAGAAAAACGCATGTCAAAAATGTTATAAATTGATTTGCATTTTAATGAGGGAAATAAGTATTTGACCCCCTCTCAATCAGAAAGATTTCTGGCTCCCAGGTGTCTTTTATACAGGTAACGAGCTGAGATTAGGAGCAAACTCTTAAATGGAGTGCTCCTAATCTTAGCTTGTTACCTGTATAAAATACACCTGTCCACAGAAGCAATCAATCAATCAGATTCCAAACTCTCCACCATGGCCAAGACCAAAGAGCTCTCCAAGGATGTCAGGGACAAGATTGTAGACCTACACAAGGCTGGAATGGGCTACAAGACCATCGCCAAGCAGCTTGGTGAGAAGGTGACAACAGTTGGTGCGATTATTCGCAAATGGAAGAAACACAAAATAACTGTCAATCTCCCTCGGCCTGGGGCTCCATGCATGATCTCACCTCGTGGAGTTGAGAACGGTGAGGAATCAGCCCAGAACTACACGGGAGGATCTTGTCAATGATCTCAAGGAAGCTGGGACCATAGTCACCAAGAAAACAATTGGTAACACACTAAGTCGTGAAGGACTGAAATCCTGCAGCGCCCGCAAGGTCCCCCTGCTCAAGAAAGCACATATACAGGCCCGTCTGAAGTTTGCCAATGAACCTCTGAATGATTCAGAGGAGTACTGGTGAAAAGTGTTGTGGTCAGATGAGACCAAAATCGAGCTCTTTGGCATCAACTCAACTCGCCGTGTTTGGAGGAGGAGGAATGCTGCCTATGACCCCAAGAACACCATCCCCACCGTCAAACATGGAGGTGGAAACATTATGCTTTGGGGGTGTTTTTCTGCTAAGGGGACAGGACAACTTCACCGCATCAAAGGGACGATGGACGGGGTCATGTACCGTCAAATCTTGGGTGAGAACCTCCTTCCCTCAGCCTGGGCATTGAAAATGGGTCGTGGATGGGTTTTCCAGCATGACAATGACCCAAAACACACGGCCAAGGCAACAAAGGAGTGGCTCAAGAAGAAGCACATTAAGGTCCTGGAGTGGCCTAGCCAGGCTCCAGACCTTAATCCCATAGAAAATCTGTGGAGGGAGCTGAAGGTTCGGGTTGCCAAACGTCAGCCTCGAAACCTTAATGACTTGGAGAAGATCTGCAAAGAGGAGTCGAACAAAATCCCTCCTGAGATGTGTGCAAACCTGGTGGCCAACTACAAGAAACGTCTGACCTCTGCGATTGCCAACAAGGTTTTACCACCAAGTACTAAGTCATGTTTTGCAGAGGGGTCAAATACTTATTTCCCTCATTAAAATGCAAATCAATTTATAACATTTTTGACATGCGTTTTTCAGTTTTTTTGTTGTTGTTATTCTGTCTCTCACTGTTCAAATAAACCTACCATTAAAATTATAGACTGATCATTTCTTTGTCAGTAGGCAAACACAGCAGGGGATCAAATACTTTTTTCCCTCACTGTACAACCCAATGATTTTACACTGAGCGTAGGTTGTAGGCAATAGGCCTTGTTAGCCACAGGCAGGGGTGCGGGATAGTAGAGGAGGAAGTAGGTATTTGCAATGGAGGTTAGGGCTCATCATCTTATTCACAGTAGGACAATTATACAGTTAGTTAGTGCCATGCACTTTAGGAATAAGCTGAACCTGGATATCCAAAGCTATTCCTGAGCTGAATATGTAAGAATATGTGGAACTAACTCACTCCACCTTTGCCACTGCCCTGGATAAGAGTTCATGCTTAAAGATGTAATGAGGTATTCTTGAGATATTATTAATGGTTACACTCCTCACAGCCGGTAGCCATTATATCATCATAGATAAATGCATATTAGCATTGATAAGCGCTGATGACCGTGGCAAAAAAAATCAGATTAAGCTATCTCGCCGTCTCTATACATTCAACCTAGAATCCATGGGGCGCACACAATTGGCCCAGCGTCGTCCAGGGTAGGGGAGGGAATGGCCGGCAGGGATGTAGCTCAGTTGGTAGAGCATGGCGTTTGCAACGCCAGGGTTGTGGGTTCGTTTCCCACGGGGGGCCAGTATGAAAAATATATTTAAAAAAATGGATAAGAGCGTCTGCTAAATGACTTAAATGTAATGATTGTATGTTTTTCCTGTATGCAGTCTAATGTAAGGGCGAAACGTCTACAGTATAGGCTTACAGCTGACTAGATGTTGTTACACAATATAATGTGGTTAAACATGTGTCAGAATCGTTCCATGTTCAAAAGAAAATAAGCCATCGAAAGGCTATAATCCCACAGTCACAGTACATGTTGTAATACAGAGGCTGCTGTCTATTCTCTAGGATGCTGCAAATAAGTATTGTGCCTGGAGGAAGAAGAGGGGGTCGCAGCTAAAGATGTATCTTGCAGAGTCAGTTACATTAATAAGGAATGAATAACTCCATAAATCTCATAGCAATGATGATCCAAGCATATGAGAAGAGACCGATTGGACCGATTGGAATTACAGGTTCATAAGTGATTGGTAAAGTAAAACCATAGAGATATGCCATAGAGATATGCAATAGATAAACCATTTAAATCCCTTTGTCTGTATGGAATAGTGCCATGCCAGACTTGTTAGGGGGACTGGAGGAACCACATAGGCATCTTAAATGTTTCAATAGCTATCGTTTAGAGTTTTAAACAAAGACCAAGCACAGAGATGTGACAGCTGATTACCCTGCATTTGCATAATCATAGAAATGTACTGTGCTGTGCTGTGATTATTCCTTTGGATATTAAAAACAAAACAATATGTTTTATGTGAGAAAAGGCCTTGGTCTGAATCTGAAAAAGAAAGGAAATTTACATGAGCACCACAATGCCTATTCCACCCATGCTCTACCAAGGTTTTGGTATTGTACTTTAAACTATGTGTAGGCAGGTTGCTTAGGATTCAAACCTTCTCAAACAGCCCAATTCATACTCTTAGAGGAGGTGCTTCCACAATAATGTGATTTGTACTGCACACAAGGTAAAGTACTGGATTCTTAATACACCACAGTAAAACATTATCCCATTATGATACCTTTTCATTCTTTTTTAAATTAAATTAAAGCATACTTTGGTTTTATACTTACAAGACCCTCAGGCTTGATTCAGCTGTTTTGTTTTGTAATGTGGTGCATGCATGTATTTCCTTAAACCCAGCGGTGTAAAGTACTTAAGTAAAAATACTTTAAAGTACTACTTAAGTAGTTTTTTTTTGGTATCTGTACTTTACTTTACTACATTCCTCAAGAAAATAATGTACTTTTTACTCCATACATTTTCCCTGACACCCAAAAGTACATTTTGAATGCTTAGCAGGACAGGGAAATGGTCAAAATCACGCATTTATCAAGAGAACATCTCTGGTCATCCCTACTGCCTCTTATCTGGCGGACTCACTAAACACACATGCTTTGTTTGTAAATGATGTCTGAGTGTTGGAGTGTGCGTCTGGCTATCCGTAAATAAATAAAAATACAAAAGGGGCTCCCGAGTGGCGCAGCGGTCTAAGGCACTGCATCGCCAGTGCTAGAGGCGTCACTACAGGCCCTGGTTCATTCCCGGGCTGTATCACAACTGGCCGTGATTGGGAGTCCCATAGGGCGGCGCACAATTGGCCCAGTGTCGTCCGGCTTAAGGGAGGGTTTGGCCGGAGGGGCTTTACTTGGCTCATTGCGCTCTAGCGACTCCTTGTGGCGGGCCAGGCACCTGCAGGCTGGTCAGGTGAATGGTGTTACCCGAGTAATATTGACATAAGCTCAGAACCAAACATGGTCCTGTTTTATCAATTGCTGTGCTGATCAATGGACAGTTCATTACCTCTGTCAAAATAATATGTCGCTTAAAGTTATGTTGGTACTTGAATTAATTTTTGCAATAAAGATGGTGATGACACAATAATGCACATTGACAATCAACCTATATCTAAAAATACATACAGCCAAATGAAATACACTACTGGTCAAAAGTTTTAGAACACCTACTCATTCAAGGGTTTTTCTTTATTTTTACTATTTTCTACATTGTAGAATAATAGTGAAGACATCAAAACTATGAAATAACACATATGGAATCATGTAGTAACCAAAAAAGTGTTCAACAAATCAAAACATATTTTATATTTGAGATTCTTCAAATAGCCACCCTTTGCCTTGATGACAGCTTTTCACACTCTTGGCATTCTCTCAACCAGCTTCATGAGGTACTCACCTGGAATGCATTTCAATTAACAGTTGTGCCTTCTTAAAAGTTAATTTGTGGAATATCTTTCCTTCTTAATGCATTTGAGCCAATCAGTTGTGTTGTGACAAGGTATGGGGGGTATACAGAAGATAGCCCTATTTGGTAAAAGACCAAGTCCATATTATGGCAAGAACAGCTCAAATAAGCAAAGAGAAATTACAGTCCATCACCACTTTATGACATGAAGGTCAGTCAATGCGGATGAAACTGGCTCTCATGAGGACCGCCACAGGAATGGAAGAACCAGAGTTACCTCTGCTGCAGAGGATAAGTTCATTAGAGTTACCAGCCTCGGAAATTGCAGCCCAAATAAATGCTTCACAGAGTTCAAGTAACAGACACATCTCAACATCAACTGTTCAGAGGAGACTGTGTGAATCAGGCTTTCATGGTCGAATTGCTGCAAAGAAACCACTACTAAAGGACACCAATAATAAGAAGAGACTTGCTTGGGCCAAGAAACACAAGCAATGGACATTAGACCAGTGGAAATTTGTCCTTTGGTCTGGAGTCCAAATTTGAGATTTTTGGTTCCAACCACTGTGTCTTTGTGAGATGCGGTGTGGGTGAACGGATGATCTCCGCATGTGTATTTCCCACCGTAAAGCATGGAGGAGGAGGTGTTATGGTGTGGGGGTGCTTTGTTGGTGACACTGTCTGTGCCACACTTAACCAGCATGGCTACCACAGCATTCTGCAGCGATACGCCATCCCACCTGGTTTGGGCTTAGTGGGACTATAATTTATTTTTCAACAGGACAATGACCCAACACACCTCCAGGCTGTGTAAGGGCTATTTCACCAATAAGGAGAGTGATGGAGTGCTGCATCAGATGACCTGGCTTCCACAATCCCCCGAACTCAACCAAATTGAGATGGTTTGAGATGAGTCGGACCGCAGAGTGAAGGAAAAGCAGCTGTAGTGGCTTCCTTTCCTCTTTACCATAGCCACTGCCCTAGCCTGAAGCGGGGTTGTTTCGGACGCATACAGTCCACACTCAACGTTTCCAAACGGCCAAACATTCAATGAGATCCAGGGATATAGTGCAACAAAACTGTTTATTCTTCTTATCTAACAAAAAGGTATTCTCCAATCAACTTAAAGCAGAGATTACTTGAAATGCAAATACATAATATAATATGACCTGTCTGTCTGTATTTCTGTATGTCTATATGGTCAAAAAACTATACCGCTCCCGCATCTAGCAAGGACTCCTCCCCCCGAAGGCCCAACTTCCTGCCTTTATACTAACACAATCAACACAGTACAATGAATGGGCAAGAGGG
>JAGTTL010001816.1:0-12027 GCA_036851935.1 Coregonus suidteri | reverse complement strand
CTTCGAGAAGCTTTGATAAGTTCGACTGGGGTTTAATATATATGCCTGAGCATTTCAATTTTGGAGAATCTCTTATAAAATGGTCAAAATCATGTATAGTACCCTAGTTTGTAAAAATAGTGAATAATGGCTATTTCTCAGAAAGTTTTTTAAACTGTCAAGAGAGTGGAAACAGTTGTCCACTATCGGCATATCGATTATTGTAAGCCCATACGAGTGTTAGCCTATTAAAATCAGATCCAATAATAATATCAGAAGGCTTAAATACACGTGCTTTAAAACCAAAGGTGTCATTGTACCGCTGAGATTCATGGTTTCTTTTAAATCCACAACTAGAAATCCCCTCCACAAGCGCTCATATAGGATGCTACTATACCTTTTCTAACCTCTCTGGATTCACAACCACATTATGACAATTGTACCTACAGTGGGGGAGAAACGTATTTTAGTCAGGCCAGCAATTGTGCCAGTTCTTCTCCCACTTAAAAAGATGAGAGAGGGCCTGTAATTTTTCATCATCTGGACACGTCAACTATGACATACAATTGAGCACAAAAAATCCAGAAAATCACATTGTAGGATTTTTTAAGAATTTATTTGCACATTAATGGTGGAAAATTAAGTATTTGGTGACACCTACAAACAAGCAAGATTTCTCGCTCTCACAGACCTGTAACTTCTTCTTTAGAGGCTCCCTCTGTTCCTCCCACTTGCGTTACCTGTATTAATGGCACCTGTTTGAACTTGTTATCAGTAATAAAAAAAACCTGTCCACAACCTCAAACAAAAAAAGTCAGACTCCAAACTCCACTATGGTCAAGACCAAAGAGCTGTCAACGGACACCAGAAACAAAATTGTAGACGCTGCCCCAGGCTGGGAAGACTGAATCTGCAATAGGTAAGCATCTTTGTTTTGAAGAAATCACTGTGGGAGCAATTATTAGGAAATGGAAGACATACAAGACCACTGATAATCTCCCTCGATCTGGGGCTCCACGCAAGATCTCACCCCGTGGGGTCAAAATGATCACAGAACGGTGAGCAAAACATCCCAGAACCACACAGGGGGACCTGCAGAGAGCTGGGACCAAGAGTAACAAATCCTACCATCAGTACACACACTACGCCGCCAGGGACTCAAATCCTGCAGTGTCAGACGTGTCCCCCTGCTTAAGTCAGTACATGTCCAGGCCCGTTCTGAAGTTTTTGCTAAGTGCATTTGGATGATCCAGAAGAGGATTGGGAGAATGTCCATATGGTCAGATTTAACCAAAATATAACTTTTTGGTAAAAACTCAACTCGTCGTGTTTGGGAGGACAAAGAAATGCTGAGTTGCATCCAAAGAACACCATGCCTACTGTGAAGCATCATGGGGGTGGAAACATCATGCTTTGGGGCTGTTTTTCTGCAAAAGGGACCAGGACGACTGATCCGTGTAAAGGAAAGAATAAATGGGGGGGCCATGTATCGTGAGATTTTTGAGTGAAAACCTCCTTCCTTCAGCAAGGGCATTGAAGATTAAACGTGGCTGGGCTGGGTCTTTCAGCATGACAATGATCCCAAACACACCACCCCTTTACCCGGGGGGCAACGAAGGAGTGGCTTCGTAAGAAGTATTTCAAGGGTCCTGGGAGTGGCCTAGCCAGTTCTCCAGATCTCAACCCCCATAGAAAATCTTTGGAGGGAGTTAAAAGTCTGAGTTTGCCCAGCGACAATGCCTCAAAACATCACTGCTCTAGAGGAGATCTGCATGGAGGGAATTGGGCCAAAATACCAGCAACAGTGTGTGAAAAATCTTGTGAAGGACTTATAGAAAACGTTTGACCTGTGTCATTGCCAACAACAAACGGGTATATAACAAAGTATTGAGAAACTTTTGTTATTGACCAAATACTTATTTTCAACCATAATTTGCAAATAAATTCATAAAAAAATCCTACAATGTTAATTTCTGTATTTTTTTTTCTCATTTTGTCTGTCATAGTTGACGTGTACCTATGGTGAAAATTACATGCCTCTCTCATCTTTTTAAGTGGGAGAACTTGTACAATTGGTGGCTGACTAAATACTTTTTTTCCCCACTGTATATTACTTATTGGATCACTAAAAAATACCATTTTTACATTACCATGTAGTTTACCAATAACATGGTCTGATGGTGATGTGGATATACTCGGAATACATATCCCAAAGGAAATAAATGATCTCACTTCAATAAATTTTAATAGGAAGTTAGCAAAAATAGATAAGATCTTACTGCCATGGAAAGGAAAATACCTGTCAATTTGTGGAAAAATCACCCTGATTAACTCTTTAGTATTATCCCATTTTACCTATTTGCTTATGGTCTTGCCTACGAACAGTTTTTTAAATTATATGATAAAAAAAATATTCAATTTAATTTGGAACGGCAAGCCAGACAAAATGAAAAGGGCATATTTATATAATGAATATGAATTCGGAGGACAGAAATTATTAAATATTAAAGCATTAGACCTATCACTAAAAGCTTCAGTCATACAAAAGTTATACTTAAATCCGAACTGGTTCTCAAGCAAATTAGTAACATTGTCTCACCCAATGTTCAAGAAAGGCCATTATTCAGATTACAACCTCTCACTTTCAGTTATTTGAAAAGGAAATAATCTCCCAAATATCACTATTTCTAAAACAAGCCATGGAATGTTGGTTGCAATTTCTATTTAATCCTCCAGAAACGACAGAACAAATAATGCAACAAATATTGTGGTTAAATTAAAAATATACTAATTGACAAAAAACCTTAATTTTTTGACAGAAATGTTTAAAAAAAAAAAAAAAAAAACAGTATAATCTTCGTAAATGATATCATCGGTAGGACTGGTGGAGTTTATGTCGCACATGCAGCTAACAAAAACAATATGGAAATGTCTGCTCTACCCAAAATTACCAACCAAATAATTGCAGCCTTACCACAAAAGTGGAAGAGGAAAGTGGAAGGGGGAGAAAAGTAAGGAACTTGTCTGTCGGCCTTGCATTAAAGAACATAATTGGTTAAGGAAAATTGTGATAAATAAAAAAGTATATCAGTTTCACTTAAGGACCAAAAGGATTGACAGCCGTCCCATATAGATTGCAAAATAGTTGGGAAGAGATCTTTGACGTATCGATCCCATGGCATAGTGTTTATGAACTGACACGCAAAAAAACAACACCGGATTCAAAATTAGAATCTTTCAATTTAAATCATTATATAAAATTCTTGCTACCAATAGAATGTTATTTTATATGGGGGATACAAATCTTCCCTGCTCTGCAGATTTTGCTGTGAAGAGACATAATCATCAATTAGATCATTTGTTTTGGTTCTGTCCATTTTGTAGCTTGTTTTTGGAGACAGGTTCAGGATGGCTAAAGGATTAGCAATATTTTCCCTAGGAGCTAACCTTGCCAGATAGCGTCACTGGGGTGCTCTGAAAAGTCATAGTCAATCAATCAATAATATAATAATACTTGTAGCAAAATTTTTAATTTTTTATTCACAATCCCGGTTTAAAATATATATGGAAAAATAAAAAACCAATTGGATTTTTTAAAGAGATAGTGCGGACGTTTTGAAAAAGATTTGAAGGAGGGGAAATAATAAAAAATAACAACAAAAAAAAACAAAGAGGCAAAATAATGTAAGCACCCCCTTGGCCCTTTAAAAAGGGTTATGGTTTGTATTTTGGGGAAGTTTTTGGGAAAGAGCACGTTAGAATGATATGGCATAAAAAGAAAACCCGGGAGGACATCATAAAAATGATCGGAGGTTGAGAGTAGAAAAAGTTCAGGAGCAAAAAAAAAAAATATATAATAAAAACTTTATTGTAAAATTAACCCCCGCCCAAAAGGTGTGGGATAGAAAGGGTTAGACCGGAAGTAGGGGGCCTGGGCAGGGGTTTTTCAAAATTTTCCCCCAAGGGGGGAAAGGATGGGGGATTTGAAAAGTAAAAAAAGGGGAAAGTATAATATTATTTTAAAAAACATGGGGGTTTGGAAGTGTTTGCAGACAATACTTTGATAGAAATACAATCTTTTGCAATTTTAAGTGACCCAACCCCCCCCAAAAAAAATTAAAAATTAAAAAAAATAAAAAAAATGACAAAAAAATTTTAAAAAAAGTTAAGGACAAAAAAAAAAATAGTAAAAAAAAGTAAATTCTATTTACTTTAGCTTTTGAGGGGGCGCCCCCTTGTTAAGGATCGGACACTTTTTTCAGTTTTCGCCAAAAAGGAATCCCCCAAATCAACCCTGTAGCTCAGGAAGGGAAGCAAGAATATGCATTTTCTTGATCCCAAAAAAAGGGGAAAAATATTTTAAGTTGGGGGAATGTGAAATTAATTTTAGGGAAATAAACATTAGATCGAAAAGAATAAAACATTTTGTTTCGTTTCAATATATTTTTGCACTTTAGGCGCTATTTAGTTTTTGGCCCACAGAGGGGGCCCAGTGGTGGGAAATTTTTCAGATTGACAGTAAAAGCTTTTTGCAATAGGGACTTTTTTGTAAAGGGACTGAAAAATTTGGGCAATGATACATTTCAAGTACATAGGGAGGAACATACAAAAAAATATGGAAATTTACAAAAATAAATTTTACACATTTCCCAGGAAGTCATACTGAGGATCATTAGTTTTTTTTACACTAATTTTCACACACTGGGAGGGCCCGGGCGGGGTGGGTGGGGGAGCCAGGACGGGCGGGGGTTTCCAAACGTAAAAAGGCCATTTCCCTATATTTAAATATAAAAATTTTTTTTACCCCCCCAAAAAACAAAGCAATTTTATCTAAAGGACCCTTAGGTGAAAACAGAGCAAGATAATGAATGTAAGTACTTTATTTACCTTCAGAGGTGAATGTTTTCAAACAGTTCCCGGGTGATATTTTTGTTGGGGCACTTTTCCTCAAACAATAGCAGGGGTTTTTTTTCACTGTAATACGCTGAAAATTGGACAGTCCCATTTTAGATTAAAAAGAAGATTTAGTTTTCTGCCCAAAAGAAAATGGCAATTCCCTTGGAATGTTTGCTTTATTAAATAACAGCCAAAAAAAATTTTTTACATTAAAGGCACGTTTTGGGGTCAACCGGCCCTTTTTGGGAAACCCCGTCCCTAGATAACCATTTTTTGTGATAATAAAATTTGGGTAAAATACATTTTTCTTTTTCAAAGGGATTGGAAATTAAAATTGGACAATTTGGGCCATTTTTTAAAACCCACCCTTGGGCCCAAATAAAGTTACATGTTTTTTTAAACAAACAAAACCACCCAAAACATTAAATCCCTTTTAAATACCAAAAAATTTTAACCAATTATTTTACAGCAAAAAAATAAAACCCCCAAAGTATTTGGACTTTCCCAAACCCAAGGGTTTAAAATTCCAGGGGATTTTGCCTTTTATGGGGGGTAGATTTGGGTTTTTTAAAAGGGTAAAATGTTTTATTTTTGGGGGGGAATTTTAAGGGACACCCCATGGGAACCCTTTGTTCCCATGTTGGTCGTTAGCCCCTTCCCCCCTTTTAAAGAGAAAAACGGGAACAAAAATAAACCAGATTTTTTTGGGGGGTTTTTATCCAGAAACTTTTAAATTGTAAAATTTTGTGAATAAAAAAACTTTAAAAAATGGAAAAGGGAATCCTTGGGCTTTACTTTTACCCCAAAAAAGAGTTCCTCAAAAACATGCCCTTCCCCATGTTTTGGGGGCTTTTTTTTTGATTTCCGTTTGGGTAATCAAAGGGAATTTACCCAAACCAAAAAAGCCTTTTTTTGGGAAAGAAGTAGGTTCAGAATTGAAAGGGAAATTTTTTTGGGTTTTAGTTTTGGGTATTTGGGGCCAAATTATTAAAAAAAACAAGCCACAAATCCCCCCCCTTTGTTAAAAAACAAAATTTTCCCTTTAAAAAAATGGGGGGGCTTTTAAAAGGTTTAAAAACTTAAAAAGGGTGTAAGCTAACAATAAAATATTAAAAGGGGTGGAAAAAAAAGGGGTATTAATTCACCCAACCTTTTGGAAAGTTCTCCAACTTAAAAGGGGAAAAAATTAAAAAGGAGGGCCTTAATTTCCCCCCCCCCCCCCAAATCCTTAGGTTTTTACACTTAAAAACCTATGCCAACAAAAGAGGAAAAAAAAATTCCAAAAAACCCACAAATTGAAAAGGGTAAAAAAATTTCCAATTTATGGTAAAATTGTATTTGGTCCCATTTTAAAAAAAAACAAGGAAAGTTTTTTCTTGGGCTCTAAAACAAAACCTTAAATTTAAAACCCTTTAAAAGGGAAGGGGCCCCTTTTCCCTCACTTAATTCCCTGTTTAAGGAAAATTGTTTTAACTTTGGTTTATCGGGTTATAAAAGAACCTTCCCCAAAAAAACCTCAAAATTTTTCAAAAAAACCTCCAAACCACAATCAAGACAAAAGGGTTCAAAGGAAAAAACCAAAAACAAAGAAGGGGGGAAGACAAATAGCAATGTGCGGGCTTTTTTTGAAAAACAACGTCACAATTTTTTTAAAGGAAATAAGGACTTCCGGGCCCCCTTGGTTTTTCCCCCGGATTTTTTTGGGTTTCCAAAAATATTCACCCCCGTGGGGGAATCAAAATAACCACCGGGGAGCAACCCAAATCCAGGAACCCAAAGGGGGGCCTTAGGTGAATTGGACCTTTTCCCAGGGGAAGTTTGGGCCCAAATTTCCCAAAAGCCTCCCTTGTAAACTTTTCGGCCAAAAAAACCAAAAATCGAGTGCCAAAGTTTTTTGGGTCCCCCCTGCAAGAGTAAATTTAAAAAAAAAAGGCCCCTCTAAAGTAAAAATTTTAATCCCCCAAAAAAGGAAATTGGGGAAAATTGCCCCAATTTGTTCGAGAAACCAAAATTTTAAGAAACTTTGGGAAAAACCCCCCTTTGTTTCTTTTAAAAAAAAGGACAAAGAATGCCCTTTTTTTGAAAAACCAAAAAAAAACCTTTTAACCCCCTTAAAAGGGGGGGGTTTAAAAAACATTCAGTTGGGATTTTTTGAAAAAGGGAACCAGGACCGATTGCCCGTTTAAAGGGGAAAGCAAAGGGGCCCAATTTTTAATTCTAGATTTTTAGGGCCCTTTTAAAGGGGCAAGGGCAAAAATTTAACGTTGTGGGTTTTTAAAGGGACAAATAAATTTTTAAAACAACCCCCGGCAAACAAAAGGGTTTCTGAACATTTTAAGGTCCCTTGAATTGGTAAAAAATTTGCCCCCAAACCCCAAAGAAAATTTGGGGGTTTAAATTTTAGTGGGTTTTCCCGGGAAAGAAAAAAAACCCCAGGGGTTAGGGAAAGATCCTTTAGGAAAAAATGGGCCAAAAAACCGAAAAGGGGGGTGAAAAAACCCCTTTAAGGGGATTAAAAGAAAACTTTTTGGGGCCTTTCTTTGGGGAAAATTTAAAAGGGGTTTTAACAAAAATTTTTTGGAGCCCCTTTTGTAATTGACCCAAATACTTACCCCCCAATTTTTGGGAAATAAATAAATAAAACCCAAAAAATTTGGTAAAATTTTCCCCTGGTTTGGGCCTCCATTGTTGCCTTGGTAAAATTAAGTGTCCCTAAAATGAAAATTAAAAAGGGCCCCCCTTAAAAAATCCTTTTTAAGTGGTAAGGAACCTTGAAAACAATTTTTTTTGTGATTTAAATAATTTTTTTTTCCCCCAACTTTTAAAATTAGTTTTTAAAAAATTTTAAAACAAATTTTTTAAAAATTTTTAAAACAGAAAGGGGGGGGAAAAAAAAATCCCTGAAAAACTTTTTAATTTTAAATTTAAGGAAAGAAAAATTTTTTTTTTTTAAAGCCCCTTCAAATGGGAACGTTCCACCGACTTTTAAAAAAGGAATGCCCCTTCATTCCCCCAGGGGCCCTTAAAGTTTTTGGCAAAAATCCACTAAACCAAAATTCAAAATTTTTAAAAAAATGGAACAAATTAAAATGTTTTTTGAAAAAAAGCGCATTTCTACCATTTTGGGTGGGGAAAAAAATAGGGAACCCAAAGATTTTTAAAACCCAAATTTTTTTGACTTTAAACGTTTCAAACAAAGTTTCCCAAGGGGGGGGAAAAAAACCCCCCTTTTTGGGGCCAAAAAACTAAATTAAGGTTGGAAAACCCCCTTTTGGTTCTTTAAATAAAAACCGGGTGTGGGGAATTTTATGGGTTTTTTGACTTTTAAACTTTTAATTTTAAAAAGTCTTTTTTTTATTAAGGACTTGGGTTTACCAAGTAGATAATTTGGGTCCCTCTTCCAGGTTTTTTCCTTAGGGGATTTTAAAATTTAAATTTTCCTTTTTAAGGGGGGAAATTCCCATCGGGGAAAAAAAAAATTTTCCCAGGGGACCCCTGAAAAAAAAAAGGCCCCCCCCCAAAAAACCCCCTTTGAAAGGGGGGGGTTTGTTAAAATAAAGGGGTCTGAAAAGGGAACGGGCAGCCAAAGGGAAAAAAGGCTGGTTCCAAAAAAAGGAATTTGGGGGTAAATGGCCCTTTTTTTGGGGCATTTTTTTTCGGGATTAAATTAAATATTTCCCCCGCCCAACCCCCGGAATGACCCTTCCCCAAACCAGGTTCGGGAAAAGGTTTGGGAAGACCCCCTCCTGTCCTTTGGGGTTCCCTTTTTTAAAGGGCCCGAACCCATTCTAAATAAATGGTAAAAACATAAAAACCCCCAAAGTTAAAAATAATTAAAAAGGGGGGAAGCAGAAATTTACAGACGCATGGTTAAAAAAGAACCAATCAATTTTAAGGTAAGTAAAAGGGGAAAAAGTTGATTTAATTTAAAAATTATTTTTAAAACACATTTTGAAGGGGGTAAGCAGATCCCTTTCGGGCTTCCCCCAGCCCTTTGCGTCTGAAAACATAAAAGCATTTTTTGTTCCATATTGGGTCCACAGGGGAAGGGCCCACGGTTCCTGTAAATGAAAAGGAAAAGGCCCCGGCTTTAAAAGGAGAGGACTAAAAAATCAAAACCCCTAAAAAAATTTATTTCAAGATTATTTGTTACACCAAAACAAATCCCAAACCAAAAACCTCATTGCTCCCCAAAATTAAGCACAAAGGAAGAAGGGGGGGTAAAGGGGGTGAATTGGGGGGGTGGACTTCTAGTCCTTATGTTTCTTTCCCCCCAAACCCCAAAAAACAGCGCTTAAAAAGAAGAAAACAAAAAATGGTAAAACCATCCCCAACGGTTGCCGGAAAGTCTCCTAAAAGGGGCCCCACCCAACGGGAAAAACAGGGGGGGGGGTTTTTCCCATAAAAGAAATTTAAAAAGGCCCTTTTAAAAATTGGGGGCCCTCCAGCTAGGTGGTGGAACAGGGCATTGCAATCCCAAAAGGTTGGGGTTCTTTTTTTCCCACGGGGGGGCCGTAAGGAAAAAATTTGTATGAATTTCACTAAACCGGAGAGGCTATGGAAAAAAGGGGGATTTGAAAATTTTTCATGTTTGCCCCCCCAAAATCGGTCCCAAATTTTTTCCCCTAACCTCTTTCCACTCAAGTATTCGGGGGGTTTTCCCTTTTATCAGGACGGGAAAACAAACACAACTTTAAAAAGGGGGGTTTCAAAGGTTTTTTCTTCCCCCCGGGGTCCAAAAGAAACCCAGTAAAAACGAAATAATGAAAGCACTTCCACCAAAGGGCCCATTTATCCAAAAGATTTCCCCCCTTAACAAATTAAAAAAAGGGGCCCAACCGGGGTTTTACACCCATAAATCCCCAAAACGGAAAAAGGAATTTTTGTCCCTGGGTTTAAAAAGAAGCAACACCCAAAAAACAAAAAGGAAAAAAAGGGGTTTATTTTTGGGTAACCCAAAAACACAACAAAACAAAAAAAAACAAAAAAAACCACCCAACAAAACCAAAAACCAAAAACCCAAAAAAACCCAAAAACGGGCCCTCTCCACTCTCTGCCCGTTAAAAGGTTGCTTAAAACCAGAAGAAGGGAGGGGAAAAATTGGTGTTTGGCAGAGTAGTTCAGGTGGGTAAATTAGCAGGAGAGGGGCGGGGCCGGGGGTTTTAATTTTGGGAGTTTGGGGAATTGGAACGATCCTAAAAAACAATTTCCCTTTCATTTGTCCAGGGCCCCCAAAATTCCCCTATGGGCCCCCGGGTAAAAAAGTAGGCACTAAAGGGGAATAAGTGATTTTTTGGGGTTTACAGACACAACAGTATTAGATGAACAGATGTTGAAATTCACTTTTTTGAAAATCCTGCCGGTGAGTTGAGTTCTCCCTTTTTCCCTCCTCTCCTTTTTTAAGGGGACCCTTTCCCAGCCCGACCCTCCCTCTGGATCCCCGAAGGTTGGAGGTCTGAAAGGCGGCGAGTGGAGGAAAAAAATGGGGGAAGTGGAAAAAATGTTGGTAAAGCAACAGTTTGTGATGGAAGGGAGAAACAAATGGCTGTCAGTTCTGAGGGTTGGGAGGGGAGGGGGGAAGGGAAAAAGGGGGAGGGTCAAGGGAAAAACCTTTTTGAAAAGGGCCGGAAAGGGAAAAGGAAAAAAACCACAGGGAAGAAGAAAAAAGGCCCTCATGTAAGAAAGACACAGGAAAAAGAGAGATCATGATACAAAAAAGACACAGGAAGAAAAAAGAGATCATGATACAAAAAAAAGAAAAAAAAACAGGAAAGAAGAAAAAAATCATGAAAAAACAGGGAAAAGAAAAAAACGGGAAAAAAGAAAGGAAGAAAAAATCATGATACAGAAAGACAAAAGGAAAAAGAGAGATTGATACAGAAAGCAGGGGAGGGTTTTTCAGTATAGCCAACCCAACAAAGAGGGTCAAGGAAAGGAACCAAGAGAAAGTGAAGTGTTGGATTGGAAAGTGGGGGGGGGTTTGGAGAGCCCACAAAAACCCTCACTTAAAACCCTTTGACCCACTAATGCCGAGGGAAAGAGGTAGGGGAAGTGAAATTGGGGGGGGTTCTTTGGAAAGGGTTAGATTTTTAATATTGTGTGGTAGCCGGTAAAAAAAGGGAAAAGACCCCGGAAAAGGGAAAACCCTTAAATGGAAAAAGTTTAAAAGGGCCATGTCCCTTTGTTTCTGCTAGATTGAGGGGAGTCATCCCTGGGGTCCCAAATCTATGCCCACAGTAATTAAAGAAAAGGTGAAGGGGGGCCCGAGTAAATTGGGGGAAACCCCCAAGGGTTAAATCAGTGGGGAAAATGGGGTTTCAAAGAAGGAAAGCCTACAGTGATTCTGGGGTTTTGGAAAAGTCTTGGCCGGAAAGGAAACAGAAAGGATTCCTTAAAAAAAGGTCGGGGAATTTAAACCCAAAAATGCATGAAGTGTTTTAAATGCCAAAGAATGGGCCCATGTAGTTGTAATTGAAAAGGGAAAGAAAAGCTGTCCAAATTTGGAGGGGAGCATGTTTACAGTAATGGGGAAAGCAATGTAAAGGTAAAAGTGCTGTAATTGTGGGGGAGAACACAGTTTTTGGTGGAGCCAGGTACAGAGAATTTTGGGATTTTTTGGGGGTTTAATTTTTTTTCCTTTGGTATAAAAAATTTGGGCCCAAGATCTGATTGATGGTACTTTCCCACCCACGGGTGGGGGGCGACAGGAACTTGAGAGGGTTTGTTTGAGGCCGCCATGATGCATAAAAAGAAGAAGACCCCGCCCATCTTTTTCTCTCTCTGTACCCTTTAAACCCCCCCGGTCCTTTTCTACTGGCCCGGTGAGAGCAAAAATGTCGTTAGGGTTGGGGTAAATTTAAGATTTAAAGGGGTCAGGTAGTGATTTGAATTTCCCAAAAACCCATTTGGGCACATGGATTTATTCATTTTTTTTTTTTATGTGAATAATCCCCTTTTTTAAAGGTGCTATGATTTTATTTAAAAAGCTTTCATGTGGGCCCTATGGCACCCCAAACAAAAGAAAAAGCTCAGCCTTTTTGGCCTTTGTCAGAGAAAAATAATTTCCTTTTGGGGGGACGAAACCTTTTAAAACTGTTTTTGGGAATAAAAGAGAAGGAGAGGAGAGGAGAGGGGGGAATATTTGGGGAGAGG
>JAGTTL010001815.1:0-12035 GCA_036851935.1 Coregonus suidteri | reverse complement strand
TGCTCGAGTACACGTCCTGGTAATCGTTGGCCCTGGGGCCCTTGTAATGTTGACCTGCTTAAAAATTTTACTCACAGCTACGGAGAGCGTGATCACTAGTCATCCGAACGCGGGTCTCTATGCTGTTTCAGTGTTGTTTTTCCCTCGAAGCGGCATAAAAGGGGTTTTTAGCTCGTCTGGAAGTTTTTGTGTCACGGGGGCAACTTGCAGCTGTGTTTTCCTTTTTGGGGTTCTAAAATATTTTTTTCAACCCCTGTCCACCCGACGACTCAGCCCGTGTGTACGATTCAATCTTAGTCCTGTATTGACTCTTTCCCGTTTGATGGTTCTCGGAGGGATAGCGGGTTTTTCTTATAACCCGGTTGAGCCCTCCCTTGAAAGGGGAAGCTCTCCCCCTTTTGCTCTGCGGATTTTTCCCCCTTTTAAACCCTGGCTTCTGGTTGGGTTGTACGTACGGTAAATGGGGGGATGCCCATAAAGATGACTTATGATGAACCATGCGAGTGGTTACTCCTCATGCTACTGAAGAACCCCCCGGAACATTTCCCGTCTGTGCTAGAAAAACACCCTGTGCTTAGCATCTTTTTCCTCGACCACTTTTTTTTAAACCCGGTCACGGGTGCTTTTCCTTTTTTTAGTTTTTTGCTTATAAAACAGGGAAACAGGGGAAGAGTTTTTGGCGTTTGCCAAAAGGGGGGTGAGGGAGAGCTTTTATCGTCCTGTGGGCCTTATACAGGTCATTCAGTGCTATCTTAATGCCAGCATTGGTTTGTGGTGGTAAATAGACAGCTATGAAAAATATAGATGAAAACTCTATTGGTAAATAGTGTGGTCTACAGCTTATCATAAGATACTCTACCTCAGGCGAGCAAAACCTTGAGACTTCCTTAGTATTTGATTTTGTGCACCAGCTGTTGTTTACAAATATACACAGGACAGACCGCCACCCCTTGTCTTACCGGAGTCAGACGTTCTATCCTGCCGATGTAGCGTATAGCCCGCTAGCTGTATGTTGTCCATGTCGTCATTCAGCCACGACTCGGTGAAACATTAGATATTACAGTTTTTAATGTCCCTTTGGTAGGATAACCGTAATCTTAGGTCATCCAATTTATTCTCAAATGATTGAAAGATTGGCTAATAGGATTGATGGGAGAGGCAGTTTACTCGCTCGCCGTTCGCATCCTGTACAAGGCACCCCGACCTACGTCCACGATATCTCCGTCTCTTTCTCATGCGAAGATGACAGGGATTTTTGGGGCCTTGTCGGGTGTCTGTAGGATATTCTTTGCTGGGCCGCCTCGTTGAAGAAAAAATCTTCCTCCAATACGAGGTGAGTAATCGCTGTCCTGATATCCAGAAGCTCCTTTTGGTTATAAGAGACGATGGGTAGAAACATTATGTACAAAATAAATTACAAATAACGAGGAAAAAACACACATAATAGTACAATTGGTTAGAGGGCTGTAAAACGGCAGCCATCTTCTCCCGGCGCCATGTTCATGTCAGGTAGTTCTCATTTACAACTGCGACATGGCCAAGATAAAAGCAAAAGCAGTGCGATAAAAAAAACAACATCAACACAGAGTTACAAAATGTAATAAACAAAAACGTACAGTCAATAACACAATAAGAAAATAGAAAATCTATATACAGTGGTGCAAATGTTAATAAGTTATGGAGGTAAGGCAATAAATAGGCCATAGTGCAAAATAATTACAATTTAGTATTAACACTGGAGTGATAGATGTGCAGAAGATGATGTGCAAATAGAGATACTGGGGTGCAAATTAGCCAACGAGAGCATACAGGTCACAATGTGTGGGTAGTATATGGGGGCTTTGGTGACAAAACGGATGGCACTGTGATGGACTACATCCAATTTGCTGAGTTGAGTGTTGGAAGCTATTTTGAAAATGACATCGCCGAAAGTCAAGGATCGTTAGGATAGTCAGTTTTACGACTGGCATGTTTAGCAGCATGAGTGAAGGAGGCTTTGTTGCGAAACAGGAAAGCCGATTCTAGATTTAACATGGGAGAGGAGAGAGATTAGGAGATTTGGAGGTAGGGGTTAGAGAGGAGGAGGATGGGATACAAAGTAGTGGTCTCTGTCTCTGGTATCCTTTTCTTCTCTCGCTCTCCTCCAACACTACTCACTCTGCCCCTACACAGATGGTAATGCGCCGCCGCAACCTTCGCTCTCTCTCCCACTACTCTCTCATCTTCCATCCTATCATCTCTTCCCTCTCCTCAATCCTTCTCCCTCCAATCTCCTGATCTGCATCCTCAACCCTCCTCTACTCCTTTCTGCATCCTTTGACTCTCTGTGTCCCCTATCCTCCCGGCCGGCTCGGGTCCTCCCCTCCAGCTCCGTGGCTTGATGACTCATTGCGAGCTCACAGAACAGAGCTCCGGGCAGCGGAGCGGAAATGGAAGAAAAATTAAACTCCCTGCCGACCTGGCATCTTTTCACTCCCTCCTCTCTACATTTTCTTCATCTGTTTCTGCTGCCTAAGGCCACTTTCTACCACTCTAAATCCAAGCATCTGCCTCTAACCCTAGGAAGCTCTTTGCCACATTCTCCTCCCTGCTGAATCTCCCCCCCCCCCCCCCCCCCCCCCCCCCCCCCCTCCCTCCCGCTTTACCCCATCCCCTCCTCTCTTCTCCAGACCATCTCCGGTGACCTTCTCCCCTACCTCACCTCGCTGATCAACTCATCCTTGACCGCTGGCTATGTCCCTTCCGTCTTCAAGAGAGCGGAGAGTTGCACCCCTTCTCAAAAAACCAACACTCGATCCCACTGATGTCAACAACTACAGACCAGTATCCCTTCTTTCTTTTTTTTCCAAAACTATTGAGCGTGCCGTCTGTTAGCCAACTCTCTTGCTATCTCTCTCAGAATGACCTTCTTGATCCAAACCAGTCAGGTTTTTCAGGACTGGTCATTCAACTGAGACTGCTCTTCTCTGTGTCACGGAGGCTCTCCGCACTGCTAAAGCTAACTCTCTCTCCTCTGCTCTTGTCCTTCTAGACCTGTCTGCTGCCTTTGATACTGTGAACCATCAGATCCTCCTCTCCACCCTCTCCGAGCTGGGCATCTCCGGCACGGCTCACCTCCTGGATTGCGTCCTACCTGACCGGTCGCTCCTACCAAATGGCGTTGCGAGAAGCTGTCTCCGCACCACGTGCTCTCACCACTGGTGTCCCCCAGGGCTCAGTTCTAGGCCCTCTCCTATTCTCCCTATACACCAAGTCACTTTGGCTCTGTCATATCCTCACATGGCCTCTCCTATCATTGCTACGCTGACGATACACAAAACTACTAATCTTCTCCTTTCCCCCTTCTGATAACCAGGTGGCGAATCGCATCTCTGCATGTCTGGCAGACATATCAGTATGGATGACGGGATCACCACCTCAAGCTGAACCTTGGCAAGACAGAGCTGGAAGCGGGAAGGACTGCCCCGTTCCATGATCTCGCCATCACGGTTGACAACTCCGTTGTGTCCTCCTCCCAGAGTGCGAAGAGCCTTGGCGTGACCCTGGACAACACCCTGTCCGTTCTCGCGCTAACATCAAGGCGGTGACCCGATCCTGCAGGTTCATGCTCTACAACATTCGGAGAGTACGACCCTGCCTTACACAGGAAGCGGCACAGGTCCTAATCCAGGCACTTGTCATCTCCCGTCTGGATTTACTGCAACTCCGCTGTTGGCTGGGTCCCTGCCTGTGCCATTAAACCCCTACAACTCATCCAGAATGCCGCAGCCCGCCTGGTGTTCAACCTTCCCAAGTTCTCTCACGTCACCCCGCTCCTCCGCACACTCCACTGGCTTCAGTTGAAGCTCGCATCTGTTACAAGACCATGGTGCTTGCCTATGGAGCTGTGAGGGGAACGGCACCTCAGGCTCTGATCAGTCCCTACACCCAAACGAGGGCATGCGTTCATCCACCTCTGGCCTGCTGGCTCCCCTTCCTCTGCGGAAGCATAGTTCCCGCCTCAGCCCAGTCAAAAACTGTTTCGCTGCTCTGGCACCCCAATGGTGGAACAAGCTCCCTTACGACGCCAGGACAGCGGAGTCACTCACCACATTCCGGAGACATTTGAAACCCCACCTCTTTAAGGAATACCTGGGATAGGATAAAACTAATACTTCTACCACCCACCCTAAAAAATTTTTTTTTTAAATAAATAAATTGTAAAGTGGTTATCCCACTGGCTATAGGGTGAAGCACCAATTGTAAGTCGCTCTGGATAAGAGCGTCTGCTAAATGACGTAAAGGTAAATGTAAATGTAGAGGAGAGATGGGAGATTTGGGGTAGGGGGTTGTACATATTTTGAAGCATGCATCGATGCAAGCCTCAATGGAAAGTATGCACAGAAATATGACGCAACCACTTAAAAAATAACGCAGAATTTCTTGAACTCAATGAGCTGAAGCGAGAGAAAAACCCCCGACTTCGGAATGAAATGTTGATATTTACATCTCATATGTTCCCTGACTACAATGTTTTATCTTGGTACATTAATAAATACATTCTGTGTTAATTTTGGCATGTTTACCAGCCTAAAATAACCACTGCAGTGCACGTAGATCGCAAGCCCATAGTAAGGTCAATAGGGCTAACTGTTAGCTATCCAGATAGCCACCGAAGAATTGTTAGCAAGCTAGCTACCCATGAAGAATTGACATCTACCTTGTATAACATTAGTTTTAAGTCATTTCTGCCTGTTAAAACTATCTGGTTATCTACATTATTACTATTCACTTATAGCTAGCTTATGGTTATAAAGTCAAATGTTTTCCTTTGTGTATGTCTCGTTTCGTCTCTATTGTTGCCATGGTTCTGGCTGGAAGAAGGTTCAGTGAATGGGGAGGTGCAGCGTGAGGTAATACAGTAGGGGGACTGAGAGTGCTTCTCAAATGGAATGTTTTGTGCGGTCGGGGAGGCGAAGGTCGAGGGAGAAAGGGATGAGGGGGGAGAGAAACACAGTCATAATTATCATGTTTTATTGATGATGAAGAGAGAGAGAGCAGCCAGCAAATACAAGGACACAGACAGAGGGGAGTGCGTGGGAGAGAGGGGAGAGAGCGAGAGAGATGTTTACTGGTCATTTTTTTATTGTTTATTTCACTTTTTGTTTACTATATATTGACTTGCTTTGGCAATGTAAACATATGTTTCCCATGCCAATAAAGCCCTTTAAATTGAATTGAAAATTGAATTGAGGAGAGAGAGAGCGGGGATGGGGGGGGGGGGGGGGGGGGGAGCATTATGAGTAGAGAGGACCATTTTATCTAGGAACGAGAGGTCCCAGTGCAATACTATAAAAATTGTTATGATGGTATACTATTCAACTATTGAAACTATTGAACACCTGTAGAGAGAGTCTAGACAGATTCTAGGAGAGAGTCTGATGGCTGTTAGGAGGGGGGACATCCAGAGAGAGAGAGAGAGAGAAGAGATGAGAGATTAGAGAGGAGAGGTGAGAGGAGAGAGAGAGGAAAGGAGAGAGAGAGAGAGAGAGAGATTTTCACACAGAAATAGACCAATTGGGTAGAAGGAGAGAGAATGGTGAAAGAAAGGGGGTGAAAAGGAGTAGGTGAGAGAGGGAGAGAGACAGAGAGAGATAGAGAGAGAGAGGAGAAGCGAGAGAGAGAGGGGGAGAGGAGAGAGGAGAGAGAGATAGACAGAGGAGAGAGAGATGAGATGAGATAGAGAGAGAGAGAGAGAGAGAGAAGAGAGAGAAGAGAGAGAGCGAGAGAGAGAGAGAGAGGAGAGAGGAGAGAGAGAGAGAGACAGAGAGAGAGAGAGAGAGAGAGAGAGAGAGAGAGAGCGAGCGAAGAGAGAGAGAGAGAGAGAGAGGGGGGTGGGGTAGAGAGAGTCTTAGCTGCAGCTAGTCTATAATTAGAACACAGAACATAGTAGCCAGATCGAATAAAGAGCAGGAAGCAGCCAAATTAGAATCAAGCTGAAATTTACAATGGGAATACTGCAGTTATACTGGTAAATATGAGGTTAAAAACACACACACACACACACACACACACACACACACACACACACACACACAGACACACTTATCTGCAGAGTGCGGTTTGCTTTTCTTTCCAGCCAAACACATCGTTTCCAGTAATTAACTCATCATATTGATTCATTCAAGACTTAGTTAGTACAATCAGCTGTGTTACTGCTTGGTTGGAGGAAAAACCCTGCACCCACACCGGACCTGGCAGGGTTAAGACTGCCCCCTCGCTGGTCTATAAAACTATTTATATAAATGCTTATATCGGGGATATTGCATTGTTCTTTTTCGGGCCACAAATGCTAAAAAGTGAGTTAGCATTTGGAGACAGTGGCCAGGTAAACAGAACCAAAGCATGAATTGCTCTTACCTTGTCCATAGACTTCTGACAGGGTAAGGACACCAATGTGTTATTTAGTCATTTAGGTGACCTATCCCTTTAAAAACAATTACGTTTTAGGTCTTCCCTTGATACCTGAATCATCTCAATGAATCATCTACAACACAAATTGAACTTGTACATTCCTCTCACTCATCTCTCACTGCATCCGTCCGTCCCCTCTCGCTCTCTTTCGTCTTTGGGATGTGTCTCACCTTCCTACCTCCAACAGAACATTTCTCTTCTCTCTCTCTCTATCTCTCTCTCCCCTCACTCTGTCTCTCTCTCTACTATCTCTCTCTCTCTCTCTCTTTCTCCTCTCTCTCTCTCCCTCTCTCTGTCTCTCTCTCTCTCTCTCTCTCTGTCTCTGTCCTGTCTCTTTCTGTCTCTCTTCTCTCTCTCTCTCTCTCTCTCTCTCTCTCTCTCTCTCTCTCTCTCTCTCTCTCTCTCTCTCTCTCTCTCTCTACTATTATATCCTATCTATCTCTCTCCCCTGTGTGTGTGTTTTGTGTATGTGTGCAGCAGTACCTGTCAAATGTTTGGGACACACCTACTCATTCCAGGGTTTTTCTTTATTTTTACTATTTTCTACATTGTAGAATAATAGTCAAGGACATCAAAAACTATGAAATAAACACATATTGGAATCATGTAGTAACCAAAAAAGTGTTAAACAAATTTAAAATATATTTATATTTGAGATTCTTCAAATAGCCACCCTTTGCCTTGATGACAGCTTGCACACTCTTGGCATTCTCTCAACCAGCTTCACCTGGAATGCTTTTCCAAAACAGTCTTGAAGGAGTTCCCACATATGGTGAGCACTTGTGGCTGCGCTTTTCCTTCACTAATTTATCTGCTTATTTGAGCTGTTCTTGCCATAATATGGACTTGGTCTTGTACAAAATAGGGCTATCTTCTGTATACCCCCATTACCTTGTCACAACACAACTGATTGGGCTTCAAATGCATTACAGTTTTTTCAAACTGCTTTACACACGTTTTCAAAAACTATGTCGCCTTTTTTTCAAAAAACTCTACACACAATTCCAAAAATGCACCACACAAAATGCAAAATGCCTCACATCTCCTTCAAAATGTAACACTTCATTCAAAATGCCTTATAAACACATGGCAGAATGAAGCATTTGCATCAAATGGCAAACACTACTTTCATAATAGTAAATTTTGTGGATTTATACCATGTAAAACTGTTGTTCTAAATCTAAAAGCTCTTTGGTCTTTGTGTATAGGCTTATATTACATTTCAATACAATTGTTCTACAGTGAAAGTAATCTGCTGAGAGGGGTAAACAAGTACACTGTAAACACCAATGCAATGTAGGAAACAGAAAATATTTATCAGGCCAAACATTACTGTTGTATACAGTAGCATACAACAAAACCATAAAACATATGTAAACCAAAAGTATATTCTTTAGACATACAGTAAAGAACACAATTGTGTGTGGGGGCGTCCCAGGGGGGTGGGGTGCAGTCCAGGAAATGGTAGGGGGGGGGGGGGGGGCAGTCACCAGTGCTAAGCTACGCTTCATCTCTTCTCCGGGCGGGTCCTGGCCACAATACTTCGTCCACATCACAAGATACGTTTTCTCTTGCCAAACATCGAGGGAAGTATCTCTAGCATGCGCTGTATCCAACGTGGACAGAGGGCAACTCTTATGTCTCCACATGCGTCCTCCATTGCCTGGAGAAGCGGAATGCGGGCATTAGGGTTGGCAATCATACACTTTCCAGCGCCAGGCTGAGAAGAATTCCTCTATGGGATTTAGGAAAAGGTGAATAATATGGGGAATAGGTACAAAACTACAAATTGGTGGATGGGTGGCAAACAGTTTTGGACCAGAAACAGCCCGGTGAAAACTAACATTGTCCATATAACCACAAATCTAGCAAAGGCTCCTGATCTGGATCAGGGACAAGCATTGTTGTAAATTGCATCCAGAAAAGAGAGGATATGTCCGGTGTGTACGGACCCAGTGTGGCATTGTGATGGAGGACCCCGTTTTGAGTGATGGCAGCACCCATAGTTATATTACCCCCACGCTGTCCAGGACATTGGTAATTGCCCTCTGTCATATTAAAATTTATTCCGCGGCGCCTGTGTTGTGTTTGTGAGGTTTGAAGCCAAACCTCATCCACATAAATAAATGTACATGGGCATCCATCTCCAATGCTCTCTGTAACAGAACAAAAGGACATACAGAGAGTAAATATGGTATGTCTGAAGTACTGGAAGTAGCTGTGCATACATACCTCTACAAAGTTCATGTCGCAGATTTTGACTCTGTGTACAGAGTTTCTCTCAAATGGCACCTTGTAAAGTTGTTTTCATCGTCACTTGTGGTGCCATTGGAGGATGCGTTTGATGTATGGTGTCGACAGGCTTACAGCATTGATGTTGTTAAATATGGGTCATTTATTCAAGATATGCATGGTCTCTTATCTCTCAAATCCTAATTGCATTGTTGGCCAAAACCATATTATAATTGCAGTCTCTTTGTACATCTGTAAACAAGCGTCCTCATCCTCCATGATGTCTTGGCCTTTCCCACTCTGTACAGAATTCAAACAACAGTATGTGTTCAGCATAGGAACTGTAAACAATGTACACAAAAATGTGTAGTACAGCATGATCAACCAACCTATATTCATCAATGCAGTGAAGTGCAGTAAACATGGAGGCTTAGAGTTACAAATGTTTTTATGCAATACTACACAGTACATACTGTAATGCTAAAAAATAGTAATTAGATAGTTGCATACCTGTTCTCATTCTCTGAAGGTTCGAATTATGGATGCCACTGTTTAAATCGACTCAAGTTGGGCTGGACTCTCAGTCCAGCCTCTCTCATGGTTTCAAAACCGTGGTTGATCACATGATCAACAAGTGTTGCCCTAATGTCACGATCGCTGGAGAAGAAGTGGACCAATGCGCAGCGTGATAAGTGAACATATTATTTTATTCCAGAACAAAACAACAAATACGATACGAAAACGTGCAGTCCTTACGGTTACACAAACCAAACGGAACAAGATCCACAACACACTGTGGAAAAACCAGGCTGCCTCAAGTATGGTTCCCAATCAGACAACAAGCAACAGCGATTCACGTTGCCTCCTGATTGAGAAACCACACGGGCCAAACATAGAAAACAAAATGAAACTAGAATATCACCCTAGCACACAAAACACAAAGAAACAACATCACACTGGCTCAACATAACAGAGTCCCAGAGCCAGGGCGTGACAGTACCCCCCACCCAAAAGGCGCGGACTGCGGACCGCGCCAAACAAAAACCGAACAGGGGAGGGTCGGGTGGGCATCCTCCTCGGAGGCGGGTTTCCGGCTACGGGCATGACCCCCACTCCCTCTCTAACCCCCAAAGCGCCCCTGGTCACACAGGTCTGGCCCTGCTGGCCGGAGGCTGGAATTGAACATGGTGGAGCGGATTTGCTCTAGCATCCGGAGTGGAGCCAGCTGACGGTGCCGGACAATGGCACCGGTTGGAACAGGCAGGGCTGCTTATAGTGTTGGACTGACGAACGCGCACCACAGGCTTGGTGCGGGGGAGCAGGGACGGGCCGGACCGGGCGACGAAGCGCACCACTGGCTTGGTGCGGGGACGGAGCAGGGACGTGCCGAACCGGGCTGACGAAGCGCACCACTGGTTTGGTGCGGGGGAGCCAGGAACAGGCCGGAAACGGGCTGACGACGTGCACCATTGGCTTGGTGCGGGGGGAGCAGGGACGGGCCAAACCGGCTCTGACGAATTGCGCACCAACTGGTTTGGTGTGCGAGGGTTCAGGAACAGGACACCGGACCGGGCTGGCGGCGCGCACCACAGGCTTGGTGCGAGGGGCAGGAACATGCCGGACCGGGCTGGCGACGCGCACCACAGGCTCGGTGCGAGGGACAGGAACAAGCCGGACCGTACTGGGGACACACACACCACTGGCCCTACGCGGGGATCAGGAACGGGCCGGACCGGACTGGCAACACACCCCAGTACCTCTCACAGTGCCTCTACATCCTCCTTGTATCCCCCTGGTGACCAGTGACTCCCGTAACCTGGCGGCCTTCCTGCTGCCCCGTCGTCCACGGCGTGAGCCCCCCCTAAAAAAAGTCCATGGCCGTCTCTCTCCTCCCCGTGGGCCAGGCCTCCCATGGCTCTCGCCAGACTCTGCTCCTCTGCTCCCAAGTCCAGCCTCTCTCCTCCTCCGCGGCTTGACCCAGTCGAAGGTTGATGTTCGTTAGAGGTCTCTCTGGTCTGTTGGGCTCCTGGACACGCTGCTTGGTCCAGCTTTAAGTGGGATCTTCTGTCACGATCGTTTTGAGAAGAGAGTGGACCATAGCGGCAGCGTGATACCGTGAACATAATTCTTTTTTATTCAGATCTACAAAACAGACAAACGATATCAACGTGCTTGCCTATGTGTCCTACGGTTTACACAAACACAAACGGAACCACGATCCCACAACACACTGTGGAAAAACAGGAGGCCTAAGGTATGGTGCCCAAATCAGAGTACGTATCCAATGCAACAGCTGATTAACGTTGCCTTCGGATTGAGAACACACACTATGGCCCAACATATTGACAAACAAATGATACTGAATATACACCCTAAGCACACAAAACAACAAAGAAACAACACACACTTTCCTCAACATAACAGAGTCCCAGAGCCAGGGCCGGGTGACAATAATTCTCATCAGAGAGGCTTCACTGCCTTCTCTTCTTTGCCCTCGTCCTGTATTCGTCATCTCCTCTTCTCTTCCCTCTTACCTCCTACTCCTACCTCTTCACCAACTATTCGTTCTGAATTTGTTCCTCGTGGTGCCCCTGCCTCTTCCCTCGACTCTTGTCTTGCTCTCTGTCCATTGTTGTCATCCATTGATTCAATAAACAGTCCTATACTAGTAGGTAAAAGAGTAGTGCTTTGGTAGTTGATCAGGTTAAGCAAATTAGTGTGTTGAACATGTTGTATGTGAGAGTTGTGTTTGACCTGGTGAATAAGTGTTGAGCATTTGATTGTTGTGTTTGGAAAAGGAAAGCATCGTCACGTTCTGTTAGAATTTGCGTGTTTTAGGTAGCGGGAATTGTGTGAGTTGGTTTGAAAAAAGTGTTTTTAGCCCAATTGACAACTGAGTCAAAGGCTGAGCACTATCGCTATGGTTTTGGAGATTTGTATGTGTAGTTTGCACTTTGAGTGAGAGGTTTTCCAAAAAAGTGTGGAAATAGAAAAGAATTTTGTGTGTAAGCAGTTAGCGAAAAAAACTGTAAGAAGGAAATAAATTCACAAATTAATTTAAGAAGGCACACCTGTTAATTGAAATGCTTCCACGGTGGACTACTCATGAAGCGGTTGAGAGAATTGCCAAGAGTGGCAAAGTTTCATCAAGCATAAGGGGTGCTATTTGAAGAATCTCAATATAAAATATTTTTTAACACTGTTTTGGTTATACTGATGATGATGTTTTTATTTCATAGTTTAATGTCTTCACTATTTTTCTACAACTAAAAATAGTAAAATAAGAAAAACCTTGAATGAGTAGGGTGTTAAAGCTTTGACCGGTAAATTGTATGGTATGTGTAGTGGTG
>JAGTTL010001814.1:0-12037 GCA_036851935.1 Coregonus suidteri | reverse complement strand
GATAAAATTTGATTTCCATGGATACTTTTTGTGTGATTTTGTTGTCAGCACATTCAACTATGGAAAGAAAAAAGTATTTTAATAAGATTATTTCAATTCATTCAGATTCTAGGATGTGTTGTTTAAGTGTTCCCTTTATTTTTTTGAGTAGTGTATAACATAACAAGGTCATAGAATATCAAGGAGTGGTAAATAGAGCTTTATGTTATTTTAGAGAGTAGTGGAAAGTCTGTGTTTCCTGGGACAGGCATGGCAGTGTCCTTGGAAATTACAGTCTGTTTTTTGGTTTCGCTGGGAGAATGATTGAGAGGCTGATTTGGGTTGAATGAGGATTGTTAAACTAACGAAAGTATTCTTTGATGTGAGTACCTAGAAGTTTCTAATGTTATATATGTATTAACTTGATCACCCAAACGTAGACGTACGTCATGGGTGGAAAATTAATTAATATGGGGTTTATACGTTTTTACCGTTGTTGGATCATATGATAGAGATAAGATTTAATGATTAAACTGACCATAAGTAATGTGGTTATAGACGTAATGTATAACATAGTACAAAGCCAATATAGGGTTCCATTGAACTAATTATCAGGGTAGAGCTAACGTAGTGAAGTGATGGAACTTCATTATGTACCAGAAGTTAAGACTACAAACCATTGTAGTTGGGCTATTTGTGGGACTTATTGTCTTTTCAAAAGGCATCGGTTCCATAGTACTGACTAAAATCTGGGTTTTGGAGTGTAATTCATATGATGGTATGTGTTGCTTGAATGGATACTACAAAGTATTTGGTTTGGTAATGTTGAATGGAAGATTTGTAGCGTGGTGCGTGGTTTAAATAAAAAGACTCACTTATTTAACAGGAATAGCGGTAGTTATTTCTTTTTGGCCGTTGACTAAGGGTTTGCTAAAATAAACGATTGAGAATGGTGGCGTAATGTCTATAAATAAATTGGATATTGATCATATGGATATGCATTCAATATATGATGGTAAACTACAGCAAGTATTTGGTCTTACTTGTAGCCTACGTAGAAAGGATAGCTACCTACATCTGCTATATTCTGATAATGGAGGAGTGATGGTTTCATATGAGATGTGACTACGATCTTAGTTGATTAAATGGAAAATAGAATGTAGTTTACGACACACAGAGAAGTGAATGTCTTAGATTCAAGGGAAGTGAAGCAAGGGAACTTAGAGAATAATAGGAATATCAAACAAACACTAGGGATAATGTAGCTTTGTTAGAAGTATTATGGACATACTATCGTAATAGATAAACTGAACCAACATGAGTTACTACAGCAATTTAGGATGGTTAATGTTGTAGTTTTTAAACCCTATGATAGAGGTAAATGCAGAACGCTGTTTGAGAATGTGTTCTTTTGTGTACTAGTAAAACAAAACAAAATTGAAGAGTCCATGTTTTTTTTTGTCTGCGGGTGTTAATCATTGGGGCTCGCTTAAATGTGAGAAAGCTGTAAGGGTCATAATGGACAAAGATCAGTGGTTGCTGTGGAGAAGGAAGTCATAGGGGGTTGAATGTTTGGTGTGAAAGGGCTAGCTGGTTAGTGGTGCATACTAGTGACGTTTAGAGTGGTGACGTAACTTACTATGTGACTTGGAAGTAGTTGTTTAACTGGCTTTGCCAGGATAGCGGATTGTATGGAGCGACAGGTAATGGTGTTTCGATGATAAATGTCGTTGATATGTGTAGAGGGTCCCTGGTTCGAGCCCAGGTAGGGACAAAAAGCATAACTTTTACATTGATGTGGGTGACCTAGATTACTAGATGAATTGATAACATTATGTGAAAGGGATTGTTTTACCAACACATAGACGATAGTATAACATAGTAATTAAAGTTGCATATCTGTGAATAGATGTTTTGTTAGTTTTGACTATAACTTCACAATAATGTATATTCTGTTGAGGTACCGTTATATGGAAAGGTAGCTATAGCGAATAATAGATATTGTAGAGGGTTTACAAAGTAAGTAAGTTCATTGGGTGATGAGACATGTTGAATTAATGTTGAATTTAATTGTTTGAAAAAAGGTTAAGTAGGTTTATTGGGAGATGTGAAAGGTTGAATTGGATTGCTTAAGTAGCTTGGTATTAAAATAATTATTTCTAGCAAGGTCTATGAAAATATGTTATTAGGTAGTAGTGGTTTGTGGATACAGTTGACTAATGACATGATTTCATAAGAGGGTGACAGGAAGTAGTGATAGTTGGGTTATATTGACATATGTAGGAAGCATTGGGATGATATGAAGAACATGTCTAGATAGTTGAATATGGAACGTTATTTGATGATTGGTAATTATTATTATTACATTATATAGTTTGTTTTAACAACATTGAGTTATGCAGACAGTTCATTAATTCTAAAAACAATAATCTGTTTATGGTATGTTGAACAATGGGATATAGTTTTTACTATTAGGATGATGGATTAAATGATTTTTTTTTGTAAGTTATCAAGAAACAATAGGTTTATATTTTATAACATCAATGCAACAGGTTGCGAGGATTAAATTAATAGAAAGGGGTTATAGGTTTATATTAGAAGGTGTAGTGTACTTAAGGAAACGTGTTATTATCTAGTGTCTTCTAAGTGGGATTTTTTTTTACAGGATTGATGGAAGTCTCCTATAGTATTATGTTAAGGGTAAAGTAGGAGACAACGTATCAAACAATTTTTTTAATAGATGCCTGGGATAAAATATAATGTCTTACTTAAGCGGAGTATGTGATTGTATTGGCTAATGAATGAAATATGACATTTACAGGGGTGACAGGAACAATAGAAGGGGAAACAGATATTTCCTAGGTAGTTGATCAAGTAAACGATAATGGATCATTTAATATGGGATCACATGGAGCAGATTTAGGGGTTCAATGATCATTGTGAGAATTAAAGAGGACATGGTCTGAAGGGTAATCAATTAAACATAATCATTCAAGGAATTTTGAGTGGTTTTCATCTTTTGAGAGATTTTATATAATATTTTTATGGAGTAGTTATGAGGAATGAGATTGATACAAAGGATTATTGATGAGATAGGACTGTGTATACAGTGGGGGAAAAAAGTATTTAGTCAGCCACCAATTGTGCAAGTTCTCCCACTTAAAAAGATGAGAGAGGCCTGTAATTTCATAGGACATAGGTACACGTCAACTATGTCAGACAAAAATGAGAATTTTTCTCTCCAGAAAATCACATTGTAGGGATTTTTTATGAATTTATTTGCAAATTATGGTGGAAAATAAGTATTTGGTCAATAACAAAAGTTTCTCAATACTTTGTTATATACCCTTTGCTGGCAATGACACAGGTCAAACGTTTTCTGTAAGTCTTCACAAGGTTTTCACACACTGTTGCTGGTATTTTGGCCCATTCCTCCATTCATATCTCCTCTAGAGCAGTGATGTTTTGGGGCTGTTGCTGGGCAACGTGGACTTTCAACTCCCTCCAAAGATTTTCTATGGGGTTGAGATCTGGAGACTGGCTAGGCCACTCCAGGACCTTGAAATGCTTTCTTACGAAGCCACTCCTTTCATTGCCTGGGCGGTTGTGTTTGGGATCATTGTCATGCTGAAAGACCCAGCCACGTTTCATCTTTCATGCAATGCCCTTGCTGATGGAAGGAGGTTTTCACTCAAAATCTCACGATACATGGGCCCATTCATTCATTTGTTTTTTCCTTTACACGATCAGTCGTCCTGGTCCCTTTGCAGAAAAACAGCCCCAAAGCATGATGTTTCCACCCCATGCTTCACAGTAGGTATGGTGTTCTTTGGATGCAACTCAGCATTCTTTTGTCCTCCAAACATTGACGAGTTTAGTTTTTACCAAAAAGTTCTATTTTGGTTTCATCTGACCATATGACATTCTCCCAATCCTCTTCTGGATCATCCAAATGCACTCTAGCAAACTTTCAGACGGGCCTGGACATGTACTGGCTTAAGCAGGGGGACACGTCTGGCACTGCAGATTTTGAGTCCCTGGCGGCGTAGTGTGTTACTGATGGTAGCGCTTTGTTACTTTGGTCCCAGCTCTCTGCAGGTCATTCACTAGGTCCCCCCCGTGTGGTTCTGGGATTTTTGCTCACCGTTCTTGTGATCATTTTGACCCCACGGGGTGAGATCTTGCGTGGAGCCCCAGATCGAGGGAGATTATCAGTGGTCTTGTATGTCTTCCATTTCCTAATAATTGCTCCCACAGTTGATTTCTTCAAACCAAGCTGCTTACCTATTGCAGATTCAGTCTTCCCAGCCTGGTGCAGGTCTACAATTTTGTTTCTGGTGTCCTTTGACAGCTCTTTGGTCTTGGCCATAGTGGAGTTTGGAGTGTGACTGTTTGAGGTTGTGGACAGGTGTCTTTTATACTGATAACAAGTTCAAACAGGTGCCATTAATACAGGTAACGGGAATGAGGACAGAGGAGCCTCTTAAAAGAAGAAGTTACAGGTCTGTGAGAGTCAGAAATCTTGCTTGTTTGTAGGTGACCAAATACTTATTTTCACCATAATTTGCAAATAAATTCATTAAAAAATCCTACAATGTGATTTTCTGGATTTTTTTTCCCTCAATTTGTCTGTCATAGTTGACGTGTACCTATGATGAAAATGACAGGCCTCTCTCATCTTTTTAAGTGGGATAACTTGCACAATTGGTGGCTGACTAAATACTTTTTTCCCCCACTGTATCTATATTATGTTTTGTGTGTAATTATTGGATTATTGATTGTAATTGAATGTTAACAAAATGTATAATTTCTCTTCCAGGAGAAAGGGGATTTCCTTATCTCATTGGAATGTTGCCTAGGGCTAGGGGGAGCAGTTTAGTGAAGTTAGGCAGTATTAGGTCGTAAAAGGGAGCTACCAAATGAAGTAAGGCCTGGCTATTTTTGTTTGTTGTTTTCAATTGGATTTTTCAAATAAAACACAACACACCTAGTATGGGGATCTATTTTCTTATAACTAGATGTGATGCCTAGCTTAGAAAGAATACATTAATGATTAAACATAATAGGTTTGTACTGTACTGATATAGATTGTTTAATATAACAAGCTGTGATTAATATGGGGAACTGTTAGGGGGTAGGATGAGATAAGACTTGTGTCTCACATACACACACACTGCCTCTTTGTTAAACCACTCAAGGACATGTGTTCTGCTACAAAGATGTCTGAGGTTGCTGACTCGAGACAAGTTGTGGAGATAACAACTAATGCCTGGCAACAGTGAAGCGCCAAGGGTCTGGGACCAGCCTGTGCGCCAACGATAGGCTGAGTAAGTCTAAACCACGCTCAGTCTCTACTCTGATGAGGGCCAGCAGGGAGCGGGAACTATCTCTGTCAGAGTATTTAAAGAAGAACGTATAACAATGGCTCAGTTCTCTGACTGCCCCTGCGTGGTTTTTTCAGTGGGCCGTATATACGAACATCATATTTACCAATTCAAGTGTTTGCATTAATTAAAATACTAGTCTATTTTAGAAGACGTGTATTGACCTCTTTTGTTCCTATACCAGATTTGAATTGACGCAACTTAACAATTGGTGACCACCGACTGTGATCTGGTAGAGGGACTTCGCTGGGTATTGTCCGGCCCATTGGACATCTCTGTCATTGAACGGTGTGTTTCACAAAGAGTCCGGACTACTAAAAACAGGTAAGCAGACCACCTATTGTTATATAACTAAAGTTCTGCACACATTTGGCTTTATCCAAATTAATTTGTGAAAACACCTGTCCCCCCCTGATGTAAGTGAACTAAGTTATGAATTATTATACGAATTATTATGAGTAGATAAGCACCATATTGTGACATGCAAACCTTTGGTGAATGTGAATGTTAAACCATGGTATTATAGAGTATTGTTCTACCGGCAAGGTCCGTAATTAAGAGGGTACGGCTAGGATCGGGGAAAATACTGAAACCCTCAGGCTAGGACCACCAGGGGTGGGAACTGGGGGTATAGGGAATTATTGGAGAAAAGTGTTTGCGCTACTGGCAAGGGATCGTAACTACGAGGGTACGGCTAGGATCAGAGGGACACTTACAATTTTAGCAGATAGTGTTGCGCTATCGGCAAGGTCCGTAACTAGTACGGCTAGGATCGTAGGAGCACTTTAAAGTACACTATAGTGTTGCGCTTCGGCAGGGAGTTGTACTTGGGGGTACGGCCCAGATCAGAGGAGCACTTTAAAGTATAGGGTGTCATATGAATGAGAGTGCGAATGATCCCAGTGTAATAAAAGAGTGAATGCGGGTTATTAAAATTAATAAACCTGTATACCTTGATAGAAAACTAATTAGGAGTTAAAGAAGTCTGTAGCTGCTTAAACCGTATAACCCATTAATAATAATTGGGAACATAAAGGTAAAATAATGAATAACTAGTATGACTAAACTGAAACGTTTGAACTGATATAATTGAACTGTAACGTTTGATGTTTGACATAGCATAATACTGGTTTTAAATAATTATGTTGAAGCAATTTGGTTTATTATTTGATTTAACGTTTGATGTTTGACATAGCATAATACTGGTTTTAAATCATTATGGTGAAGCAATTTGGTTTATTATTTGATTTAACGTTTAATGTTTGACATAGCATAATACTGGTTTTAAATAATTAAGTTGAAGCAATTTTGTTTATTATTTAATTTAACGTTGATGTTTTGACCCTGCAAAAATACTGGTTAAATAATTAGACTGAAATAATTTGGTTTATCGTTGAAATATAAATATGCACCGACTTTAACTAATTAGGTGGGAATAATTTGATTTAAATAAATAGATAGACATACTTTAAATAATTAAATAACGGACGAATATTACAAATTAAAATGAAAAACATGACTACCAGTGGAGAAGCGGAAAGAATATTGACGTATGAACTTGCTCACCCGAACGTAGACGTACATAATGGTTGAGAAAGTAGAGAATATTAACATTTGCATTTTTGGTCATTTAGCAGACGCTCTTGTCCAGAGCGACTTGCAGGAGCAATTTGGGTTGGGTGCCTTGCTCGGGGGCACATTGGCAGATTTTTCGTCTGGTCGGCTCGGGGATTGGAACCGGCGACCTCTCGGTTGCTGGCACGGTGCTCTTGGTTACTGGGCTACCTGCTGCCCCATATGAGCCTAAGGTTGTGCCGTTGTTTGATCATGTGATGGGGTTTGATGGGTGATCGGACCATGACTGGTGTGGTTATGGAAGTAATGTATAAATAGTGGAGAGCCAATAGGGGGTTCCATTGAACTATTATGTTTTGTTGGCCATTTCGGTGGCATGGGGTGGGGTCTGTGTGTATGAGTGAATTCAGCGGCTGGTATGGGTGGTGACCGGATACTACTGAGTATTTGGTTTGTTGATTTGAATGGAAGATTTGTAGCGTGGTTGGGGTTAAATAGAAAGACTCACTTATTCAATAGGGAATGGGTGAAGGGAGAGAGAGTTTTTGTGTGTTGCTGAAATGAGGTGAGAGCTAGTTGCGGTTTTTCATTTGGTGACGTCACTTGCTCTATGAACTGGAAGTATTTCCCTTCAAAGCATCGCGGAATGTGTGGGGTGACTGCAATGTATGTAGAGGGTCCCTGGTTCGAACCCCAGGTAGGGACAGTGGGTAAAGCTTTCGCATTGGGGCTATAGACCCTAGATTACTACGTGGATTGAAGAAAATGTGAAAGGTTGAATTAGATAGCTTAAGTAAGAAGTATTCTAGAAAGGTCTATGAAAATATGTCAAAAAAAAAAGGTCCCCGCGCCTCCCCCGTTGTGTAGGGAAGGAGCAAGGGGAGGGGTGAGAGATAGTTCAAAATGATAGGAATATCATTAAATGTATGCTTATCAACGATAGCAAGTATTTGTTTATTAATTAGGGCCTTATCAGAGAGAAACAGTTAAAGAAATTGAATAGCGAACTGAAATTGGCGATAGAGCTGTGAAAATTGAGTTGAGGACAAAGGAGAATAATTTATGGCTCTGGTTAGCGGGAGAGAGAAAAAAATAGACAGTCCAGCGAGTTAGATTGAGCTGTAAGATTTCAAGTAGAGGTCTAAATACTTGACTGAAAGGCAGTGCTTTGATAAATTATAATTGTTATTACTTTATTTGATAGGTTGCTTAACACCAGTGGTGTATGCAAATAGTCGGTGAATTCTAGAACAATAATTTATTTTCGTGTTACGGGGACCAGGGGGATGCAAGTAGCTTTAGCTATATTGCTGAGGGAATAGCACCAACCTATAGTGTGGTTCTAGATTTGTTAAATAAACAAACGTATATTTTAAACTAAAGTAATGCAATAGGCTACAATTATAAACATTATCAGAAAAAGGCACAATTTAATGTGAAATAGTTATTACAATTATTATTAATAGTTATTACAGCTATTATCATTGATCCAGTAATGATAGAAGGATAGTAGAGGAAACGCAAGGGATTAAATCTCATTTAAGGAAAGAAGAAGAGTATGAAGATATATTAGGGAGAAAATACCATTAACTGAGGGATATAAAACATTTAGCTGAAAAAGACAACAGGAATAATTTACCTTACACCCTAATATAGACATTAGACCACACCAGAGGTAGAGATGGCAGGATCACCAGTAGCAATCATGAAGAGAAGGTTCCCAGAAAATAGTGAAGATATTGGTAATATCTCTAACAAATGAGAAAAAGGACCAGAAAGATAGTAACTAAATGGCCAAAGGAGGGAACGTTTGATGTAACTGTGATTATATTGGCTAAAAAATGAAATATGACATTTACAGGGGGGACAGGAACAATAGAAGGGGAGACAGATTTTCCTAGGGGGTTGATCAAATAATTGATAATGGATCATTTGAGATGAGATCACATGTAGCAGATTTAGGGTAATCGATTAAATAATCATTGTATACTTGAGGAATTTTGAGTGGTTTTATGGATTAGTTATGAGGAATTAGATTGATACAAACAATTATTGATGGGTTAGGACTGGGGATATCTGTATCATGTTTTGTGTGTACTACCATCTTTAGATTACTGATGGTAATTGAAGGTTAACAAAATGTATAACCAGGAGAAAGAGATTAGCTTATCTCATTGGAATTTTGCCCAGGGCGAGGGGGAGCAGTAGTGAAGTTAGGCAGTGAGCTACCAAATCAAGTGGGGCTGGCTATTTAACACACCTAGTATGATTGTTATAAAGGGTTGTTATGTTAAAATTAGGCAGTATTTAAAAATAAGGGATGGCAATTGGATGATAAATTACCAATATTACCTAAGTGATTGTTTAGGTAGGTGGTAATATTGACACATGAGCAAAACATATGTCAAAAAGGGGGATGATAAGTAGATGGTAGGATTAAATAATAAATATATACAGTGAGGGAAAAAAGTATTTGATCCCCTGCTGATTTTGTACAATTGCCCACTGACAAAGACATTATCATTCTATAATTTTAATGGTAGGTTTATTTGAACAGTGAGAAGACAGAATAACAACAAAAAAATCCAGAAAAAATGCATGTCAAAAATGTTATAAATTGATTTGCATTTTAATGAGGGAAATAAGTATTTGACCCCTCTGCAAAACATGACTTTAGTACTTGGTGGCAAAACCCTTGTTGGCAATCACAGAGGTCAGACGTTTTCTTGTAGTTGGCCACCAGGTTTGCACACATCTCAGGAGGGATTTTGTTCCACTCCTCTTTGCAGATCTTCTCCAAGTCATTAAGGTTTCGAGGCTGACGTTTGGCAACTCGAACCTTCAGCTCCTCCACATATTTTTCTATGGATTAAGGTCTGGAGACTGGCTAGGCCACTCCCAGGACCTTAATGTCTTCTTCTTGAGTCACTCCTTTGTTGCCTTGGCCGTGTTTTTGGGTCATTGTCATGCTGGAATACCCATCCACGATCCATTTTCAATGCCCTGGCTGGGGGGGAAGGAGGTTCTCACCCAAGATTTGACGGTACATGGCCCGTCCATCGTCCCTTTAATGCGGTGAAGTTGTCCTGTCCCCTTAGCAGAAAAACACCCCCAAAGCAAAATGTTTCCACCTCCATGTTTGACGGTTGGGGATGGTGTTCTTGGGGTCATAGGCAGCATTCCTCCTCCTCCAAACACGGCGAGTTGAGTTGATGGCAAAGAGCTCGATTTTGGTCTCATCTGACCACAACACTTTCACCTCAGTTCTCCTCTGAAATCATTCAGATGTTCATTGGCAAACTTCAGACGGGCCTGTATATGTGGGCCTGTATTAGTTTTTTTGAGCAGGGGGACCTTGCGGGCGGGCGCTGCAGGATTTCAGTCCTTCACGGCGTAGTGTGTTACCAAATTGTTTTCTTGGTGACTATGGTCCCAGCTGCCTTGAGATCATTGTGACAAGATCCTCCCGTGTAATTCTGGGCTAATTCCTCACCGTTCTCATGATCATTGCAACTCCACGAGGTGAGATCTTGCATGGAGCCCCAGGCCGAGGGAGATTGACAGGTCTTTTGTGTTTCTTCCATTTTCGAATAATCGCACCAACTGTTGTCACCTTCTCATCAAGCTGCTGCTTGGCGATGGGTCTTGTAGCCCATTCCAGCCTTGTAATAGGTCTACAATCTTGTCCCTGACATCCTTGGAGAGCTCTTTGGTCTTGGCCATGGTGGAGAGTTTGAATCTGATTGATTGCTTCTGTGGACAGGTGTCTTTTATACAGGTAACAAGCTGAGATTAGGAGCACTCCCTTTAAGAGTGTGCTCCTAATCTCAGCTCGTTTACCTGTATAAAAGACACTGGGAGCCAGAAATCTTTTCTGATTGAGAGGGGTCTCAAATACTTATTTCCCTCATTAAAATGCAAATCAATTCATAACATTTTCGACATGCGTTTTTCTGGATTTTTTTGTTGTTATTTTGTCTCTCACTGTTCACATAAACCTACCACTAAAATTATAGACTGATCATGTCTTTGTCAGTGGGCAAACGTACAAAATCAGCAGGGGATCAAATACTTTTTTCCCTCACTGTACAAAGGAGAGGACAAAATACTTAAAAAAAAAAAGATAGATACAGTCTAGAAAAAGAATGCAGTCAGAAATAGAAATTGAGAGCTGAACACGTGTGAAGATAGTTTATTAACCACACCCGTATGTCAGAGGTTTTGTGCCCCAGAGGTAAACTAAAGGAGAAGGCTGACCCACTCTATCTAACCCAGGTGACTGGTGAGCATCCAGTCCCTAAAGAAGAAAAAACTGGAAGCAGGCCTGTTGGGAAGGGCCCTATCAGGTTATATTGGTCACTGCCTTTGCCATTAGGCTGCCTAATAGGCTGCCTAAGTATGGTCCCCAATCAGAGACAACGAGCTACAGCTGCCTCTGATTGGGAACCACCCCGGCCAACATAGATCTACACATACTAGATCTAAACATAGAAAATCAACATAGCAAAAACACAACACAGAAAATACCCACCTTGATCAACAAATACGAGTCCCCTGAGTCAGGGGGCGTGACAGTACCCCCCCAAAGGTGCGGACTCCGACCGCGCCACATAAACATAACAGGGTAGGGGCCGGGTGGGCATTCCGCCTCGGAGGCGGATCCGGCTCCGGGTGTGACCACCACTTACTCTCCAACCCCCCTGTTGCGCCCCTGGTCTGGTCTGGACCTCGGCGCCCCTGCCTTTCCTCTCCTTCCTCCCACGAAGTACCAAGCCCTGTCTGGACCCTGGTGTGGGAGACCCCGAACCTGGAGAGGGGGCTGACGTCTGGGTCTGGGACTGGAACCAGGCTGACTGGAGCTGGACCCGACGACAGTGGAGCGAACTGCTCTGGCTCCGGAGTGGAGCCGCTGACCGGAGCTGAATCAGGCACCGGTGGGAGCAGAACTGCTGCTGGCTCCGGAGTGGAGCACCTAACCGGAGCTGGATCAGGCACCGGTGGAGCGGAACTGCTCTGGCTCCGGAGTGGAGCAGCCGGACTGGACACACGCACACACTGGGCTTGGTGCGAGGGACAGGAACAGGGCCGGACCGGGCGGC
>JAGTTL010001813.1:0-12051 GCA_036851935.1 Coregonus suidteri | reverse complement strand
TATTTCTGAACACAAACTAAAGTTTGAAAATGAAATGTTTTGTGGGGTTTATAAATAAGCGTAGACGCAAAAAGAAATTCATAAAGGTTTCCTTCAGTCCCACAGCTCTAGGGACTTATCATGACACTCTGGAAGGGCTCAATATTAAGCTCTTTACTGAAGCTGCACAGATCAGAGCAATGAGGGATATGTGAGTCATGTTTCTGTGTGTGTGGTGTGTCAGGGATTTTCAAACTTCAATGTCAACGCCCCCATTATGAGCCCCTAGGCAAGGACCCCTTACTAAAAATGTACAGTGGGGAAAAAAAGTATTTAGTCAGCCGCCAATTGTGCAAGTTCTCCCACTTAAAAAGATGAGAGAGGCCTGTAATTTTCATCATAGGTACACGTCAACTATGACAGACAAATTGAGAGAAAAAAATTCAGAACATCACATTGTAGGATTTTTTTATGAATTTATTTGCAAATTATGGTGGAAAATAAGTATTTGGTCACCTACAAACAAGCAAGATTTCTGGCTCTCACAGACCTGTAACTTCTTCTTTAAGAGGCTCCTCTGTCCTCCACTCGTTACCTGTATTAATGGCACCTGTTTGAACTTGTTATCAGTATAAAAGACACCTGTCCACAACCTCAAACAGTCACACTCCAAACTCCACTATGGCCAAGACCAAAGAGCTGTCAAAGGACACCAGAAACAAAATTGTAGACCTGCACCAGGCTGGGAAGACTGAATCTGCAATAGGTAAGCAGCTTGGTTTGAAGAAATCAGCTGTGGGAGCAATTATTAGGAAATGGAAGACATACAAGACCACTGATAATCTCCCTCGATCTGGGGCTCCACGCAAGATCTCACCCCGTGGGGTCAAAATGATCATAAGAACGGTAAGCAAAAATCCCAGAACCACACGGGGGGGGACCTAGTGAATGACCTGCAGAGAGCTGGGACCAAAGTAACAAAGCCTACTATCAGTAACACACATACGCCGCCAGGGACTCAAATCCTGCAGTGCCAGACGTGTCCCCCTGCTTAAGCCAGTACATGTCCAGGCCCGTCTGAAGTTTGCTAGAGTGTATTTGGATGATCCAGAAGAGGATTGGGAGAATGTCATATGGTCAGATGAAACCAAAATATAACTTTTTGGTAAAACCTCAACTCGTCGTGTTTGGAGGACAAAGAATGCTGAGTTGCATCCAAAGAACACCATACCTACTGTGAAGCATGGGGGGGGAAACATCATGCTTTGGGGCTGTTTTTCTGCAAATGGACCAGGACGACTGATCCATGTAAAGGAAAGAATGAATGGGGCCATGTATCGTGAGATTTTGAGTGAAAACCTCCTTCCATCAGCAAGGGCATTGAAGATGAAACGTGGCTGGGTCTTTCAGCATGACAATAATCCCAAACACACCGCCCGGGCAACGAAGGAGTGGCTTCGTAAGAAGCATTTCAAGGTCCTGGAGTGGCCTAGCCAGTCTCCAGATCTCAACCCCATAGAAAATCTTTGGAGGGAGTTGAAAGTCTGTGTTGCCCAGCGACAGCCCCAAAACATCACTGCTCTAGAGGAGATCTGCATGGAGGAATGGGCCAAAATACCAGCAACAATTTGTGAAAACCTTGTGAAGACTTACAGAAAACGTTTGACCTGTGTCATTGCCAACAAAGGGTATATAACAAAGTATTGAGAAACTTTTGTTATTGACCAAATACTTATTTTCCACCACAATTTGCAAATAAATTCATAAAAAATCCTACAATGTGATTCTCTGGAGTTTTTTTTCTTCATTTTGTCTGTCATAGGTGACGTGTACCTATGATGAAAATTACAGGCCTCTCTCATCTTTTTAAGTGGGAGAACTTGCACAATTGGTGGCTGACTAAATACTTTTTTTCCCCACTGTATTTTCACGAGCCGCCATTTAAGTTCCTGAGAGTCGCATGCAGCTCGTGAGCTTTGCAATGACTGCCAGTGGTAATCCTGCTATTTTACACATTTTGCCATGTTGAGAGAATTTTGCAGTTTTAAAGCAAATGTCCTGCTATTCTACACATTCTGCCATGGCTTATGCCATGTTCATATGCTATCAGAGCAGTTTTGGGTCTGTAAGTTTTAGTTGGGGGGCCTGCTGCCGGAAATATTATTAATAATTCGGTTGGGGGGACCCCTGGAGGTCGGGGCCCCAGGGCACGTGCCCTGTGTGCCCGTCAGTAGTAAGGCCTTGACTACCACTGGTGTACAGCTAGTACTAAGCAGTGATGAACCCTGGCCCATTAGTTTGTGTTTTTACATAATTTAATGTTATAATTGAGAGTTTAAAAGATAATTAAAAGTCAAGTGTCGCTGAGTGGGTGTTCAGCAGAGAATGCTTTCCCCCAAAATTGCTTGGGAGGGAACTTAATTACAGTGCTATGGGGGACCAAGATGTGAAACTGTGAGTGTATCCTAGACCTATGTCTTTGTCATTCATTAATATCAGAGCTTGTAACCCAGATGTAAAAATCTAGCCATTGTGGGATAATTTCTTTGTTTAATTCCTGTGATGATACAATTGTCTCGAGCCTTTTTTATATTAGCTTTTATAAATCCACTAATACAGAACCTTGCACTACTAGATCAAAGCTGGATGGACGAACCTCATCGAATCCAAGCTATCTCGCTTTGTCATGGAGCAGCACATGCAATGAAATGACTAGAATATATGCCTGCTTGTCCTAATCTTACCTCCAACTCACTCTCTCTTTCTTCTCCCCCCTGTGTCTCTCCTTTCTCGCCGGCAGGAAACATGCCCTGAACTGTCACAGAATGAAGCCCGCCCTCTTCAGCGTTCTGTGTGAGATCAAAGAGAAGACAGGTGAGTCTCCACTTCTCGTTTTGGTACGCACTTCTCTTTTTGTTCTCAGCTCTCATCCCAGTCTGCCTGAATCGCTGTAAGCTACCTTTTTTACTGAAGTGTGCACACAATAGGAATTGTTTTATAACGCAAACCCACATTTCTGTGTGAACAGACAATAAATGGTATTTTAACTAACTCCTCCCCACAAATTTCAAAGCATTGGATTGGTGTAAGCATGAGCTGGAGAGTTTCCACCGTATCTCTTATACCAGTCCTTTCCTTTTAAATCCATGAAGGGAAGTGAGCAAGTGCACAACCTGAACAAGAGCACTCATTCACTGGGTCCTATGGGCCATGGTCAAAAGAAGTGCACTATATAGGGAAGAGGGTGCCATTTGGGATACAGACCAGTACTCTGCACCAGTACTCTGCACCAGTACTCTGCACCAGTATGTTCAGGTTGTTTCAGACATATAGACCTTATGGGTGCCTCTATTGGTTCATTAATGGCTCCACTGGCACCTGGTTCATTACCTATTGATACCTCGGATAACACTATTGACTGGGTATTGATCGCATTGGCTGATTTGGTAGCTGAGGTTCGAAAGGAAAGTAGATGGTTGTTTTTGTTACGCTGAGCTGATCTTAAACTGCTGGAAGCGATCGAGCTAGTATCATCAATTTGGACTACACTTTCCGTGTCTGTGAGCAATTTCTGTGGTTTAAAGCGCAGGGAAAGGATCTGCAAATGTACAATATATACAAAAGTATGTGGGACACCCCTTCGAATTAGTGGATTTGGCTATTTCAGCCACACCCGTTGCTGACAGGTGTATGAAATTGAGCACACAGCCATGCAATCTCCATAGACATTACATAACATTGGCATTAGAATGGCCTTACTGAAGAGTTCAGTGACTTTCAAAATGGCACCGTCATAGGATGCCACCTTTGCAACAAGTCAGTTCTTGAAATTTCTGCCCTGGTCAACAGTAAGTGCTGTTATTGTGAAGTGGAAACATCTAGGAGCAACAACGGCTCAGCAATAAAGTGGTAGGCCACACAAGCTCACAGAACGGGACCGCCGAGTGCTGAAGCATGTAGCACGTAAAATATAATCTGTCCTCGGTTGCATCACTCACCACCGAGTTCCAAACTGCCTTTGGAAGCAACGTCAGCACAAGAACTGTTCGTCGGGAGCTTCATGAAATGGGTTTCAATGGCCGAGCAGCCGCACACAAGCCTAAGATCACCATGTGCAATGCCAAGCGTCGGCTGGAGGGGTGTAAAGCTCACCACCATTGGACTCTGGAGCAGTTGAAACGCGTTCTCTGGAGTGATGAATCACATTTCACCATCTGGCAGTCCGACGGATCAATCTGGGTTTGGCCAGGAGAACGCTACCTGCCCCAATGCATAGTGCCAACTGTAAACTTTGTTGGAGGAGAAATAATGGTCTGGGGCTGTTTTTCATGGTTCGTACTAGGCCCCTTAGTTCCAGTGAAGGGAAATATTAACGCTACGGCATACAATGACATTCTAGATGATTCTGTGCTTCCAACTTTATGGCAGCAGTTTGGGGAAGGCCCTTTCCTGTTTCAGCATGACAATGCCCCCGTGCACAAAGCGAGGTCCATACAGAAATGGTTCGTCCAGATCGGTGTGGAAGAACTTGACTGGCCTGCACAGATCCCTGACCTCAACTCCATCGAACACCTTTGGGATGAATTGGAACGCCGACTGCAAGCCAGGCCTATTCGCCCAACATCATTGCCCGACCTCACTAATAATCTTGTGGCTGAATGGAAGCAAGTCACCGCAACATCTTGAGGAAAGCCTTCCCAGAACAGTGGAGACTGTTATAGCAGCAAAGGGGCGACCAACACCATATTAATGCCCACATTTTTGGAATGAGATGTTCGACGAGCAGGTGTCCACATACTTTTGGTCATGTATTGTAGCTTTTCCAGACCAGCCATGGCTCTCATTGAAAAGTTCTCAGTTCCTATCTTATAATCTATTCCAGTCAGCTAGCGGGCAGCTGTCTCTCTGGCATGGTTCAAAGGAGGAGGCCAGCGCAGGAGTGGCGGGATGGATGGATGGATGGATGGCAGATTGATGGTTATGGTGGCTAGTGTGGGAGGAGATCAAATTGTATTTGTCACATGCGCCGAATACAACAGGTGTAGGCCTTGGTGAAATGCTTACTTACAAGTCCTTAACCAACAATGCAGTTTTAAGAAAGAATACCATAAAATAATACATAATAAAAGTAGCAAATAATTAAAGAACAGCAGTAAAAATAAATATAGCGAGGCTATATACAGGGGGTACTGGTACCGAGTCAATGTGTGGGGGCACCGGTTAGTTGAGGTTATTGGGGTAATATGTACATCTAGGTAGAGTTATTAAAGTGACTATGCATAGATAATAAACAGAGAGTAGCAGCAGCGTAAAAGGGGGGTGGGGGGTGGGGCAATGCAAATAGTCTGGGTAGCCATTTGATTTGAGATGTTCAGGAGTCTTATGGCTTGGGGGTAGAAGCTGTTTAGAAGCCTCTTGGACCTAGACTTGGCGCTCCGGTACCGCTTGCCCTGCGGTAGCAGAGAGAACAGTCTATGACTAGGGTGGCTGGAGTCTTTGACAGTTTTTAGGGCCTTCCTCTGACACCGCCTGGTATAGAGGTCCTGGATGGCAGGAAGCTTGGCCCCAGTGATGTACTGGGCCGTACGCACTACCCTCTGTAGTGCCTTGCAGTCGGAGGCCGAGCAGTTGCCATACCAGGCAGTGATGCAACCAGTCAGGATGCTCTTGATGGTGCAGCTGTAGAACCTTTTGAGGATCTGAGGACCCATGCCAAATATTTTCAGTCTCCTGAGGTGGAATAGGTTTTGTCGTGCCCTCTTCACCATTGTCTTGGTGTGCTTGGACCATGTTAGTTTGTTGATGTGGACACCAAGGAACTTGAAGCTCTCAACCTGCTCCGCTACAGCCCCTCAATGAGAATGGGGGCGTGCTCGGTCCTCCTTTTTCCTGTAGTCCACAATCATCTCCTTTGTCTTGGTCACGTTGAGGGAGAGGTTGTTGTCCTGGCACCGCACGGCCAGGTCTCTGACCTCCTCCCTATAGGCTGTCTCGTCGTTGTCAGTGATCAGGCCTAACACTGTTGTGTCATCGGCAAACTTAATGATGGTGTTGAAGTCGTGCCTGGCCATGGTCACGTTGAGGGAGAGGTTGTTGTCCTGGCACCGCACGGCCAGGTCTATGACCTCCTCCCTATAGGCTGTCTCGTCGTTGTCGGTGATCAGGCCTAACACTGTTGTGTCATCGGCAAACTTAATGATGGTGTTGAAGTCGTGCCTGGCCATGCAGTCATGAGTGAACAGGGAGTACAGGAGGGGACTGAGCACGCACCCCTGAGGGGCCCCCGTGTTGAGGATCAGTGTGGCAGATGTGTTGTTACCTACCCTTACCACTTGGGGGTGGCCTGTCAGGAAGTTCAGGATCCAGTTGCAGAGGGAGGTGTTTAGTCCCAGGGTCCTTAGCTTAGTGATGAGCTTTGAGGGCACTATGGTGTTGAACGCTGAGCTGTAGTCAATGAATAGCACTCTCGCATAGGTGTTCCTTTGGTCCAGGTGGGAAAGGGCAGTGTGGAGTGCAATAGAGATTGCATCATCTGTGGATCTGTTGGGGTGATATGCAAATTGTAGTGGGTCAAGGGATTCTGGGATAGCCATGATAGGTTTCTGATGTGAGCCATTACATTTTTTAAATTGTTTTTGTCATTTAGCAGACGCTCTTATCCAGAGCGACTTACAGTTAGTGCATACATTTTTCATACTGGCCCCCCGTGGGAATCTAACCCACAACCCTGGCGTTGCAAACACCATGCTCTACCAACTGAGCTACATCCCTGCCGGCCATTCCCTCCCCTACCCTGGACGACGACGCTGGGCCAATTGTGCGCCGCCCCATGGGTCTCCCGGTCGCGGCCAGCTACGACAGAGCCTGGATTCGAACCAGGATCTCTAGTGGCACAGCTAGCACTGCGATGTAGTGCCTTAGACCACTGCGCCACTCGGGAGATAGGCCATGACCAGCCTTTCAAAGCACTTCATGGCTACAGATGTGAGTGCTACGGGTCAGTAGTCATTTAGGCAGGTTACCTTAGTGTTCTTGGGCACAGGGACTATGGTGGTCTGCTTGAAACATGTTGGTATTACAGACTCAGAAGGAGAGTTTGAAAATGTCAGTGAAGACACTTGCCAGTTGGTCAGTGCATGCTCGGAGTACACGTCCTGGTAATCCATCTGGCCCTGCGGCCTTGTGAATGTTGACATGTTTAAAGGTCTTACTCACATCGGCTATGGAGAGCGTGATCACACAGTCATCCGGAATAGCTTATGCTCTCATGCATGTTTCAGTGTTACTTGACTCGAAGTGAGCATAAAAGTAATTTAGCCTATCTGGTAGGCTTGTGTCACTGGGCAGCTCGCGGCTGTGCTTCCCTTTGTAGTCTGTAATAGTTTGTAAGCCCTGCCACATCCGACGAGCATCGGAGCCGGTGTAGTATGATTCAATCTTAGTCCTTTATTGACGCTTTGCCTGTTTGATGGTTCGTCGGAGGGCATAGCGGGATTTCTTATAAGCTTCCGGGTTAGAGTCCCGCTCCATGAAAGCGGCAGCTCTACCCCTCAGTGCGGATGTTGCCTGTAATCCATGGCTTCTGGTTGGGGTATGTACGTACAGTCACTGTGGGGACGACGTCATCGATGCACTTATTGTTGAAGCCAGTGACTGATGTGGTGTACTCCTCAATGCTATCGGAAGCATCCCGGAACATATTCCAGTCTGTGCTAGCAAAACAGTCCTGTAGCTTAGCATCTGCTTCATCTGACCACTTTTTTTATTGACCGAGTCACTGGTGCTTCCTGCTTTAGTTTTTGCTTGTAAACAGGAATCAGGAGGATGTAATTATGGTCAGATTTTCCAAATGGAGGGCGAGGGAGAACTTTGTACGCGTCTCTGTGTGTGGAGTAAAGGTGGTCTAGAGTTTTACTTTCCCTCTGGTTGCACATTTAACATGCTGGTAGAAATTAGGTTTCCCACAATTAAAGTCCCCGGCTACTAGGAGCGCCGCCTCTGGATGAGCGTTTTCCTGTTTGCTTATGGCCGTATACAGTTCATTGAGTGCGGTGTTAGTGCCAGCATCGGTTTGTGGTGGTAAATAGACAGCTAAGAAGAATATAGATGAAAACTCTCTTGGTAGATAGTGTGGTCTACAGCTTATCATGAGATACTCTACCTCAGGTGAGCAAAACCTCAAGACATCCTTAGATATCGTGCACCAGCTGTTGTTTACAAATATACATTGACCGCCACCCCTTGTCTTACCAGAGGCTGCTGTTCTATCCTGCCGATACAGTGTATAACCCGCCAGCTGTATGTTATTCATGTCATCGTTCAGCCACGACTCGGTGAAACATAAGATATTACAGTTTTTAATGTCCCGTTGGTAGAATATTCGTGCCTGTAGTTCGTCCATTTTATTATCAAGCGATTGTAAGTTGGCCAATAGTATTGATGGCAAAGGCAGATTAGCCACTCGTCGCCGGCTCCTTACCAAGCACCCCGATCTCCTTCCGCAATATCTCCTTTTCTTTCTACTGCAAATGACGGGGATGAGGGCCCTGTCGGGTGTCTGGAGCAAATCCCTCTCGTCTGACTCATTAAAGAAAAATTATTCGTCCAGTTCAAGGTGAGTAATCGCTTTTCTGATGTCCAGAAGCTATTTTCGGTCATAAGAGACGGTAGCAGCAACATTCTGTACAAAATAAGTTACAAACAATGAGAAAAAATACACAAAATAGCACAGTTGGTTAAGAGTCCATAAAACGGCAGCCATCCTCTCCTGCGCCAACTAAACAGATAGGCTGGGCTTTGCGCTACCTGCCCTCCTTCTTTCTCCACTCTTTTACCTCTCCATTTCATGGATTCTCTCCTCTCCCTGCCTTAATTACCTCCCCATCCTCTACTCTCCCCTTCTCTCTCCCCCCTCTTCTCTCTCCTTTTGCAATACAGTTTGAAAGTGCTGCTGCACTGTTGTTGTTGCGACCTGTCAGTAGTGCATTATTGCTCTCTCCTGATAGGACCAGAGTAAAGGGTAGGCTTGAAGGGGTGGGTAGCCTGTTGCCCAGGCAACCAGCGGGCCTTATTTACCCTAATGCCATTCACTTTGATTTTTCACATTAAGCCTTCTAGTGGAGAGAGGCCTGCAAGATGGCCTGCAAATGTGTGGGTGCATGGAATGGAGGCATAGAGTGCAAGTGGGAGCTATAGGTTATATCAGTTTGGGTTGGATGTCACCTTTAGGTTTGCCATGGTTATTACATGAAATACACTGAACAAAATATATAAATGCAACAATTACAGTTCATATAAGGAAAACAGTCGATTGAAATAAATAAATTAGGCCTTAATCTATGGATTTCCCATAACTGGGAATACAGATATGCATCTGTTGGTCACAGATACCTTAAAAAAAAAAAAAAAAAAAAAAAAAAAAAAAAAGAAGTAGGGGTGTGGATCAGGCTGTTGATTGTGGAATGTTGTCCCACGCTTCAATGACTGTGCGAAGTTGCTGGATGTTGGCAGGAACTGGAACACGCTGTCGTACACGACCGGGAGACTCATGGGCGGCGCACAATTGGCCCAGGATCGTCCAGGGTAGGGGAGGGAATGGGCGGCAGGGATGTAGCTCAGTTGATAGAGCATGGCGTTTGCAACGCCAGGGTTGTGGGTTCGATTCCCACGGGGGGCCAGTATAAAAAAATATGTATTCACTAACTGTAAGTCGCTCTGGATAAGAGCGTCTGCTAAATGACTAAAATGTAAATGTACACGTCGATCCAGAGCATCCCAAACATGCTCAATGGGTGACATGCCTGGTGAGTATGCAGGCCATTTTCAGCTTCCAGGAATTGTGTACAGATCCTTGCGACATGGGGTAAAGCATTATCATGCTGAAACATGAGGTGATGGCGGCGGATGAATAGCACGACAATTGGCCTCAGGATCTCGTCACGGTATCTCTGTGCATTCAAATTGCCATCGATAAAATGCAATTGTGTTCGCTGTCTGTTGCTTATGCCTGCCCATACCATAGCCCCACCGCCACCATGGGGCACTCTGTTCACAACGTTGATATCAGCAAACCCCTTGCCCACACGATGCCATTTTCCATCTGCCCGGTACAGTTGCAACCGGGATTCATCCCTGAAGAGCACACTTCTCTAGCTTGTCAGTGGCCATCGAAGGTGAGCGTTTGCCAACTGAAGTCAGTTACAACACCAAACTGCAGTCAGGTCAAGACCCTGGTGAGGACGACGCGCACGCAGATGAGCTTCCCTGAGACTGTTTCTGACCATTTTGTGCAGAAATGATTTGGTTGTGCAAACCCACAGTTTCATCAGCTGTCTGGGTGGCTCGTCTCAGACGATCCCACAGGTGAAGAAGCCAGATGTGGAGGTCCTGGCCTGGCGTGGTTACACATGGTCTGCGGTTGTGAGGCAGGTTGGACGTACTGCCAAATTCTCTAAAACAACGTTGGAGGCAGCTTATGGTAGAGAAATGAACATTCAATTCTCTGGCAACAGCTCTGGTGGACATTCCTGCAGTCAGCATGCCAATTGCACCTGCCCTCAACTGGAGACATCTGGTATTGTGTTGTGACAACTGCACATTTCAGTGGCCTTTTATTGTCCCCAGCACAAGGTTCACCTGTGTAATTATCTTGCTGTTTAATCAGCCTCTTGATATGCCACACCTGTCAGATGGATGGATTGTCTTGGCAAAGGAGAAATGCTCAGTAACAGGGATGTAAAGAAATGTGTGCACAAAATTGGAGAGAAATAAGCTTTTTGTGCGAATGGAGAATGTCAGAAATTTTATTTCAGCTCATGAAACATCGGACCAACACTTTACTTGTTGCGTTTTATATTTTTGTTCAGTATACTTGCATCCATGCAAAGCAGCTTGTTAAGTAGTTACAATACCTGTGGTTGTATGCATGCAGGCCTATGCTATTGTCTATCATCTCAGCCACTGCTCCAGTCTGCTGGCTATTCAGTATTTAGTGCCCCTCTTCCTACCAGCTCCGTATAGACCTACCTGCTCTGCCATTTCCCTGTTCCCTGCATCTCCACAAGACCCCTGTAGGCTCCATGATGTGCCTCTGGAATGTGAATAGAAGAAGGCATCCCTTCCTCCTGCTCTCTCGCTCCCTCTCTCAATTCAATTCAAAGGGCTTTATTGGGAAACATGTTTACATTGCCAAAGCAAGTGAAATAGACAATAAACAAGGGAAATATAAAATCAGAAATTAACAGTAAAAGTGACAAGTTTTAAAAGAATATAGACATTTAAAATGTTACAATGTGTAAATAGTTCAAGTACGAAAGGGACAATCAATAATTTGATAAATATAGGTTGCATTTACAATGGTGTTCTTGCTCTACTGGTTGCCCTTTTCTTGTGGCAACCGGTCACAAATCTTGCTGCAGTGGTTGTACATGGTGGTATTTTACCTAATAGATATGGGAGTTGTGTAATCTGAGAGAAATATGTGTCTCTAATATGGTCATACATTTGGTTAGGTTAGGAAGTGCAGCTCGGCTTCCACCTCATTTTGTGGGCAGAGGGCACATAGCCTTTCTTCTCTTGAGAGCCAGGTCTACCTAAAGCGGCCTCTCTTGATAGCATGTGCATGCTCACTGAGTCTGTACATGGTCAAAGCTTTCCTTAATTTTGGGTCAGTCACAGTGGTCAGGTATTCTGCTACTGTCTATTATCTGTTTAGGGCCAAAGTTTTTTTGTTGATTCTTTCCAATGTGTCAAGTAACTCTTTTTTTTGTTTTCTCATGATTTTTGTTTGGTCTAATTGTGTTGCTGTCCTGGGGCTCTGTACACTTGTTGTTTTGTGTACATGGATTTTATAATGTCATATGTTTCCCTCCAACACCGCTTTCCATCAATTTGTATAGCAGACCCTCATGCCAAATTGAGTCAAGTTTTTATATTTTTTATATCAACAAAGCATGAGAGGACTTTACGTTTGGTTTGTTTGTCAATAAGGGTGTGCAGGGTGAATACCTGGTCTGTCGTACAGTACTTTGGTAAAAAAAGCAAATTTGACATTTGCTCAGGACATTGTTTTCA
>JAGTTL010001812.1:0-12052 GCA_036851935.1 Coregonus suidteri | reverse complement strand
GGGAATATCGTATTGAAGATTATGCCTTTGTTAAATGTTTTTCATGACGAAATGGAATTTTGGTGTTTCAGGCAAAGGGGGATTTTTTTGATGTTTTGAAATGTCCGCTTGGAGGGTGCGCCCAGGGGAACTGGTGTTTGGCCAAAGGGGGATGTCCCTCCCTTTGCATTTTTTAAAAATAGGAGTTAAACGATGAGACCAGAACAAACATATCAATTGGGGGAGCTTTTCTCCGGGCAAGGTTTTCGAAAATTTATGCGTAACCCGTGGTAGAATAAAAATTCTGAACATGCAGCATAACGGACTTTTTGTTGCAGCGATAAGGCCACCTTCATCATTAGCACATGCAGCAAAGTCATACAAAAACACAAAAAACAAACTTTAAATTTCACACAACGGTGACAAGGTCCCCAAAAATGTTGGGGCCTCATAAAAGTCCCAACAGCAGGTCCAACGCATAAACATTGCATGCTACCATTGCTATTAGTGGACCCTTCTGGCACGAAACATTTATTCACCTATTTAAAGCCTTTTAAAAAAACTAGTGATAGGGCTGACTGTTTTAAACAAAATAGTTTCTATGACAATGGATGTACAAACTAGGCATGGGGGGACGAAAGGGATAAGAGGAAATCCGAATTTCGATTAAGCTTTAATGAGGAGTGGGACGGATAGTTCACATTTTTGAAATGTACAGTGACAGAATTTCCCAAAAACATGGCGTTCTTACGTGATCTCCCTGTACACTAAGTCAAAACCCCATAGGTTAAATAAAGGGGCATATAAGCAGAAAAAAGAAAGCTCTTACAAATTCGAGATTACATTTTTCTAAAACAGGTTTTTTAGGTACTGTGCACCACCCCAAATAGAAAGTAGGGGAAATTAAAAAGGGGGGAAAAAAGACCAAATTATTGGGAGGCACAGGGCAAATAAAAGCTTATCACAAAATACATTTGTATTACTTTTTAAGCTAAAAATAAAATCTCCCTGGCATATTACATCTTTAGCAGCGCATACAATACTTTTTTGGATCCCCCTTGTTGTGCGTGTCAATGAACAGGAAGGTGGCGCGGGGGGCCTTCGTGGGCAGATTTTTTATAAAAAGTCGGCATTCTCTGGATTTAGGGTGTTTTTCAAAAAGGGAAACTCTAAAAAAAAAAAGGTGAACATGAGAGTCAGTGTTTTCAGGTCGTATCTTTAAAAATGCCCGGTTCCGGTTTTGACAACCCCGAGTTTGGTGACCTTTTCAAAACTTTTTTTCCCAGTTGAGTCATTTTTCCCGATTTCCCGTTGTCTTAACTCATGAAGAGATTTGCAGTTCCAAGTTAACATTTGTTTTGAGCGCAGCACAAATAGTTTCTTTGAAGCAGGGCCCAAGTTGAATGTTTATATATTTAAGTTAAAAGAGACCCTTTAAATCCCAGTTTGGGGACCACACGCCACTCCCAGAATGGGGCGGGCAGTGATTGCTTTGCAATGCTTGCAGTTGCCACTGATTCCTTAAAAACCACTAATTGTTGAATTTGCTATTTCCAACTTTTTTGGAATTTTTAGTCCAAATGGCCGATGAGCACCGATACGTTTTATTAAATTTCTTTCATATTTCTCATCATTTGGAAAGGATTAAAAGGTTTTTGCCAGTAGATTGTCGACTTGATTAGATGAACTGTAGCTAAGATTTTGAAAGTATGATGTTGACTGATCAGTCCAATAAAAGCATGTAGATTATAACGTTTTTTGCACTTTTTAGTGTGCCCTTGAGCCTTCTTGGATGGGAAATTCTAATGTAACTCAATGGCAGCCCCAAAGGGGGCTTGAATTTTGCCCTCTCCCCTTAGACTTGGTGGGACGTAGGCCCCATGAGTGACAGAACACTGAGCCAATCACGGGCAACTAGAGAACTTTCCTACGTCCCCATTTTTTTCTGGTGCCCATCACCCCAGAAAGCACGAGTAGGCTGAAACACCCCGCATTTTTGGGGCTGCCTTACTCAAAAAAGCAAAAAGAGACATGTTTGTATGGGCTTTATTTAACCCCAAATAAATATTATAAGTATCCTTTCATAAAAAATGGCCTGGGCTATAAGAAAAATTGCCAAGACCTGAAAATAGCTGCACATGGTGGTCAAGACCCTACAGGGTTTAAAAGGGAAAGGTTCCACTCAGAACGGCCTGCCATGGTCGCCCAAAAAAGTTAGTGCAGTGCTCAGGTCATATCCAGAGGTTGTCTTTGGGAAATAGACGTATGAGGGGCCCCAGCATTGCTGCAGGGGTTTTGAAGGAGTGGGGGCCAGCCCATACCCGCACACTGCATAAAATGGTCTGAGGCTTCGTCCCAAAGGAAGCCTTTTCTAAAGATGATGCACAAGAAAGCCGAAAACAGTTTGCTGAAGAAAAGCAGACTAAGGACATGGTTTCGGAACCATGCCCTGGGTCTGATGAACCAAAGAAAAATTATTTGGTTCAGATGTTAGCGTTGTGGTGGAAACCCAGGTGAGGAGTACAAAGACAAGTGTGGTTCTTCCTACGCAAGCATGGTGGGGGGAGTGTTGGTTGGGGCTGCATGAGTGCTGGGGGCCCTGGGGAGCTCAGTCTTTGAGGGAACCATGAATGCCAACAGTACTGTGACTACGAAGCAGGATGACCCCCTCCCTTCGGGACGGGGCCGCAGGGTAGTATTCCAACATGAAAGCCCCAACACACCTCCAAGACCCCACTGCTTGCTAAAGAAGCGGGGGAAAAGGTATGGACTGGCCAAGCATGTCTCCAGACCAACCCTATTGAGCAATTTGGGGGGCATCCTCAAACCGAAGGTGGGGGAGTGAAAGGTCTTAACACCCTAGCTCTGTATGTCATAATGGCCATCACAGGAGTACGGTAATTGGATAGTATCGAGGCCGAGGCTAGTAGCTAGGGGGGTAGTATTGGAAACGATTAGCAACGCTGGGAGCGGGTTTTCCAACTTTTTAATTTTTATTTTTATTATTATTTTTTTTTTTTTGCGGGTTTGTGGGGGAAAACCTCGACACGGACTTGAATTGCTTTTTTGGTGTGCTGCACATTTGGCATTTTGGTTGGGCCCAGGTGTTGATGCTAAGTTGTGTGTTAAGGATGCTAGCTGCAGGTGGCACGGGGTTATAGCTAGGCTTGTGGGTTGTTGTGGGTATTACTGTGTCTTGGCAGTGTCCTCGGGCCGGCCCAGCTGTAGCACAAAGCTAGTAGCGGGTTCTTCAAACGAGCGACACAGTGGCCTTTGCTACTACCCAACGACCTTTTGGGCTGTACTGTAGTAGCTAACCAAAATTTATTTGTCCTAGTGGGGCCAACGTCAATCTTGCTGGTATAAAAGGGAAAATTTGACACAGACACGATGTGTTTAGGTGAATCACAATTTTGGTGGTTTTTGTGACAAGTTGGCGCAAAAACGGTGTGTTTGTTTTTGGGATGCAGTCTGTATTTTTGGCTAGGGAGTCATAGTAGGTAGCTGAAAAAAGGGGTTGAGTCACCCCTTTAACATTGAACCGCTTGGTTACAAAAATTTGTTTTCCAAAGGGGGAAGTTGGGGGGGTTTTTTTCGGGGGGTTTAGTGAAACAATTTTATTTGAGCTAGAAGTTTTTGGTGAGGGAGGCCTGCTCTCTCCACTCCCGAGCTTACCCCATTCTTTCGCTCCTCGCATTTTTGTACCTTTTGCTACAGCCTGTCAATATGCCTCTCCCTACCCTGTTTCTCTCTCTGAAGGGGTCCCAAAAACGCCCCACCCCCGCGTGGCTCTGCCTCCCAATTTGGTGGTCCCTGCACGCCCCCCCCCACGTGGGTTCCAGGGAGGCAGCCCGGAACCCCCTTTTTCTGCTGAAAAACAAAGTGACTTACCCAGCCTACCCAACCCTCCACCCCTGACTTCCTGGCGCTGAGGGGAAAACATGATCACACTGAAAACCCGCTACTTTTTTACTGCTCTCTCCTCGTTGACCATGTGTTCTCGAATCCCCCGAGAGTCTGGTAGGGGGGGGTGGTGGTACAGGATCCCATTTTTCCCAAGTGGACTTTCTAAATTTTTCCCCAAACCCTTGTCTATCTCCTCATTTAAAATTCATGCGTCACAGTCATAGCCCATTTTAAGCTTAATATCCTGTCATCTACCCCCCAAGGTTTCCTTGGAAGCATAAAGACGACCCCTTTGATAAGCCCCCCCCCCTGAGGATGGCTCCCCCCTCACAGTTTTGGGGGATTTAACCCCCTATGTAAAATTTGACTCATTTTTCTGCCTCCTTTTTCCCATTTCCTCTCTTTTGACCCACCCTCACCGCCCCCCCCTAAAAAAAGGCAGGCAATACGCTTGACTCATTTTACTAAGTGCTCCTCTACTAACCACTGAAACCCCCCCCAAGTCCCGACCACTATTTGTTTCCTTTTCTTAAATCCCCTCCAACTACTCACTCTGCCCCTAACAGATGGTAATGCGCCGCCGCAATTCGCTCTCCTCTCCCCCTACTTCCCTTTTCCATCCTATCATTCTTCCTCTCTCAATCCTTTCCCCCCAAACCCCTGCTGCCCCCCAAACCCCTCCTCTCCCCCCTTTCTGCACCTTTGACTCTCTGTGTCCCTACCTCAGGGCCGGCCGGCCTCCCCTAGCTCCGTGCTTGACTCATTGCGAGCTCACAGAACAGAGCCCCGGGCAGGGGAGGGGAAAGGAAAGAAAAAAAAAACCCCTGCCGACCTGGCTCTTTACCCCCTCCCCCTTACATTTTCTTATCTTTTTCCCTTGAAAGGGCCCCCTTTACCACTCAAATCCAAGCATCCCTCAAACCCCTAGGAAGCTTTTTCCCACATTTTCCCCCCTCCTAAATCCTCCCCCCCCCCCCCCCCCTCCCTCTCTCTGTGGATACTTCGTCAACCATTTTGAAAAAAAGGTTGAGACACCGATCCGTTTGTAAGCCAAGCAATGCTGGTCCTGCTCACACTGCCTACCTATGCTTTGACTTTTTTCCCCTCTCTCTCCAGATAAAATCCTCGACTTGTGACTGCAGGCCCCCCAAAACCCCCCCCGCTTGACCCCCTCCCCTCCCCCCTTCCCAGGACCATCTCCCTGACCTTTTCCCCCCCCCTCACCCGTGTAACTCATCCTTGACCGCTGGCCCTGTCCCTTCCGTTTCAAGAGAGCGAGAGTTACCCCCTTCTCAAAAAAAAACACCCTGACCCCCCTGATGTCAACAAATAAGCCCGATCCCTTTTTTCTTTTTTTTTAAAACTTTGAGCGGCCGTCTTTAGCCAAATCTTTGCTACTCTCTCAGAAAGCCCTTTGTCCAAACCCAAACAGGTTTCAGGACTGGTCATTCAACTGAGACGCTTTCCTGTGTCACAGAGACTCTCCGCACTGCTAAAGCTAACTCTCTCTCCTCGCTCTTGTTCCTTTTAGATTGTCTGCTGCCTTTGATACGTGAACCCCAGATCCCCCTTCCACCCCCTCCGAAAGGGGGTCTCCGGGCGGCCACCCCTGGATTGCGCCTACCTGACCGGGGCTCCACCCAAATGGGTGGCGGGAAGCTGTTCCGCACCCCGGCTTCACCATGGTGTCCCCCCGGGGTCGGTTTTGGGCCCCTCCTTTTTTCCTATACACCCAAATCAATTGGCTCTGTCTATCCTCCTGCCTTTCCTATCAATTTGCTACTCTGACGTACACAACTAATCTTCTCCTTCCCCCTTCTGATCACCAGTGGCCGAAATCGCATCTCTGCATGTCTGGCAGACATATCAGTTATGTATGACGGATCCACAACCTCAAGCTGAACCCTGGCAAGACGGAGCTGCTCTTCCTCCCGCGGGAGGAACTGCCCTTTTCCACCATGATCTCGCCATCGGACGGTAACAACTCCGCTGTGTTCCTCCTCCCAGGAGGTGCGAAGAAGCCTAGGCGTGACTCCTGGACAACACCCCTGTCGTTCTCCGCCAACATCAAGGCGGTGAACCCGCTCCTGCAGGTTCATGCTCTACAACATTCGGAGAGTGCGAACCCTGCCTAACACAGGAAGCGGCGCAGGTCCTGGTACTAGGCAATTGTTAAGACGCCCGTTTTCTGGACTCCTGAAACGTGCTGTTTGCTGGCCTCGTTCTGCCCTGTGCCATTAAACCCTACAACTCATCCAGAATGCCGCAGCGAAGTCCTGGTGTTCAAACTTTCCCAAGTTTCGCCTCGACGTCACCCACCTCCTCCGCGCCTAAAGAAACTCGAATAGGAAAACTCCACTGGCTTCCAATTGAAGCCGAATCCCGCTACAAGACCATGTGCTTTGCCTTTGGAGGCAGTGAGGGGAACTGGCACCCTGGTACCTTCAGGCTTCTGATCAGTCCCCTACAACCAAACGAGGACATTGCGTTCATGCCACCTCTGGCCTGCTGGCTCCCCTTCCTCTGCGGAAGGGAAGCACCAGCTCCCCCTTAGAACCAGTCAAAAATTGTTCGTTGCTCCTGGCACCCCAATGGTGGAACACAGCTCCCTCAACGGAACGCCAGGACAACACAGCGGGAGTCACTCAGACACCTTCCGGAGACCTTTGAAACCCACCCTATTTAAGGAATACCTGGGATATGGCTAAAGTATTCCTTCTAACCCCCCCCCCCCCCCCCCCCCCCCCCCCCCCAAATTGTAAAAGTGGTTATCCCACCGGCTATTAGGGTGAACGCACCAATTTGTGAGTCGCTCTGGCTAGGAGCGTCTCCTGCTAATGACGTTAACTGTGCCCGTGAGCAAGGAAATTAACCCTAATTACTCCTGTAAGTCGCTCATGGTTAAGAGCGTTTCGTGCCTAAATGACCTAAAATTGTAAAATGTTAATGGATGGAGGTGGAAGAGGACCCCCAGTGGCAACCTGTGAAGCTCTGGTGAACTCCATGCCCAAGAGGGTTAAGGCAAGTGCTGAAAATGAAATTGGTGGCCACACCAAAAATATTGACACTTTGGGCCCAATTTGGAAATTTTCCACTCTAGGGGTGTGATGTACTCACTTTGTTTTGCCAGCTGTTTAGACAATAATGGCTGTGTGTTGAGTTATTTGGAGGGGACAGCCAAATTTTACAATGTTATACAAGCTGTAGTAGCACTCATCTACTTTACAGTGTAGCAAGCTGTCATTTTCTCAGTGTTTTGTACACCTGAAAAGATATACTCAAAAATTGAACAGAACTGTGAGGGTGTGGTTGTAATCACTTTGTGAGATACTGTATATATATTTTTTACATTGTTTTATATTTGACACGTATTAATGCCTAATACATAGCAAAAAGGCAACGCCCCCCTCCAAAGAAAAATCAAATTTAATTTCTTTTAATTTTAGTTTAGCTTAAGAATGTGGGCCACCAGCCCAGTCAAAAAATATAATTTTTCTGTGGGCTTTGACACCATGGTTTAATTTAATAATGTCTCTACACACAGGGGGCCAGTATGAAATAGATATATATACAAAAAAATGTATGCCACTCACTAACTGTAAGTTGCCTACTGGAATAAGAGCCATATGCTAAATGACTCAAATGTAAATCTATAGTGAACATATCTTTCACAAATAGTCACTCCTTAGCCCCTCGTGCAGCTGGCTGACAACAGACCACTCGTAGAGCCTGTGTGCAGCTCAAAGTCTCCAAATTATGCCCCGATATTATTCGGGCTCAGCCAAGGAAAGAGGGGCCAAGGATCAAACTACAATCGGGTAGTAAAGATGTGAGTTTTCAAATTAAAAATCTGATATAATCTTGGGAATGTTCATGCCAGTAAATTTCAGCAAAGTAGTAAGGTGAACGTGTGTGTGTGTTTTTATGTGTTTGCAGACGATTTGGAATAAGACGGGGAGAACTGGAGACAGGAGAAAGAGTAGGCTAACGATTCTCAGCAGCAGATATAATAATAATAATCACTATGCTCATTTAGCAGACCGCTTTTATCCCAAAGCGACTTACAGTCATGCGTGCATACATTGTCTTTGTGTTATGGATGGGTACCCGGGATCGGGAACCAACTACCTTGGTGTTTACAGAGCGCCCGTCTGCTCTACCAGCTGAAGCTACCGAGGACCACAATATGGAAGTTATGGACTTGATTATATGGGAATCAGATAGTTTTTTTTCTAACCATTTCAGTTAGGGTTAGGACTGTTGGTAGTAGCCCTAACCGTTGTCTCAGTCCTTTTAGTGAAATTTAACCTTGGATTTGCAATGAATATAATCAAATCAAATCAAAAATATATTTGGCCAGCATGCCGCCGAATACTAACAGGTTGTAGAAAATTATCCATGATAATGCTTACGTAAAGCCCTCGTAAAAAAACCCCAACAATGCATTTATTTTTTAATAAAAAAGTAACAGAAAAAAACAACAAAAAAAGGGGGGTTTTGAGAAAAAAAAGAGCAAGAAGTAAAAAAAAATAACAGATGGGAGGCTACATACAGGGGGTTGGTACCGGTGCAGAGTCATATGTGGCGGCGGCACCGGCTAGTTGAGGTAGTTGAGGTAATATGTCACATGTTTTTGGGTATGAGTTAAAGTGAATTATGCATAAATAATTAACAGAGTAGCAAAGCAGCGTTAAAAAAAGAGGGAGCGTGGGGGTGGGAGGGCAGTTGCAAATAGGCCGAGAGTCGCCATGATTAGGCGTTTCAGGAGTACTATATGGCTTTGGGGTTAAGAGCAGCTGTTGAGAAGCCTCTTGGACCTAGACTGGCGCTCCGGTACCGATGGCCGTTACGGTAGCAGAGAGGAACAGGCCTATGGACTAGGGGTGGCCTTGGCTGGATACTTTGACAATTTCTGAGGAGCCTTACTCTGACCACCACCTGGGTTAATGAGGTCCTGGATCGGCGAGGAAGCTTGGCCCCAGTGATATTTTGTACTGGGCCGTACGCACTACCCTCTGTAGTGCCTTGCAGTCGGAGGCCCAGGCAGTTGCCATACCAGGCGTGATCAACCAGTCAGGATTTGCTCTCGATGGTGCAGCTGTTATAACTTTTGGAGGATTCTGAGGATCCAAGGCCAAATCTGTTCAGCCTCCTGAGAGGCAATCGGCTTTGTTGTCCCCTCTTCACAAATGTCTTGTTGTTTTTGGACCATGATAGGTTGTTGGTGATGTGGACACCAAGGAACTTGAAGCTCTCAACCTGTTCCACTACAGCCCCGTCGATGAGAATGGGGGCGTGCCAGTCTCTTTTTTTTCCCTGTAGTCCACAATCTCCCCTTTTTGTCTTGGTCACGTTGAGGGAGAGGTGTATCTGGCACACAAAAGCCAGGTCTCTGACCTCCTCCCATAGGGTCTCTTTGTTTCGGTGATCAGGCCTACCATGTTGTGTCGTCGGCAAAACCTAATGATGGTGTTGGAGTCGGTGCCTGGCCATGCAGTCATGGGTGAACAGGGAGTACAGGAGGGGGACTGAGCACGCACCCCTGAGGGGCCCCGTGTTGAGGATCAGCGTGGCAGATTGTTGTTTCCTACCTTACCACCTGGGGGCCGGCCCATCAGGAAGTCCAGGATCCAGTTGCAGAGGGAGGTGTTTAGTCCCATGATCCTTAGCTTAGTGATGAGCTTTGAGGGACTATGGTGTTTTTTAATCACATTTATAATTTGGCCTTTGTAGTTCTGTAGCCTATATTGAAATGGGGACTGTTCCACAAAAATGCAATTTTCACACATTATTATTATTTTAGACAAAGATGTATAAATCATATTTCCAAGTTTTCTAATGAAATCTCCATATGTAAACGATCGAAATGTCTGATAAATGCAATTGAAAACAGCAAAGAAGTGTGTATCACAATGGGAAAACTTGGTTCTATCTTAAATAAAACCATCCAAAGGAATACTGTCCATAAATCAAAACCCTAAATAAAACCAAAAATTTAAACATTTTATGAAACAAAAATATACATAAAGCCACTATGCCTAAATACAGGCCTTCAAGTCACTATAAGGGCCGATTCAAATGCCGACATCAAAATTTAAAATGACCATCGCATTAAAACTAACTGACCACAACGGCATATGTCAGACAAATACACATAATGCAATTGAATAAGAGGCATAACATCAAAAGGAATTTACTTACAATCATTAAGGTCACATGCCAAACAAATCGACCATACAATGGCGAAAATCACGAAGAACAATACAAAAATCTATAGATGCGTTTTAAAAGGAGCAAAGAAAGCTGGATTCAACACCTTGGACAGCGCCTTTGGGCCGACTTGCTCTCTGATGCAGGTAGGCCTATAAGGAGCTCCGTGGGGGCTAAGGACAGGCCTCAGTTTACCGAGCTATGGAATTTTTCAGTTTTTCGGCAATTAGAACATTCAATAGACACAATTAGTTGTAATGCACATATGAAAATCTCAACTGGGACGCAGATCGTTAGAAATGGTAAGATAAATTGTAAATTGGCACTCAAACAGAAAAAAGGTTGCCGACCCTAGGTCTAGGCTAATGTTAGCACAGTGTATTGCTAGCAGAGGCAAGTGCATATCAAGTTAGCAAGAGAGAGAGTTAGCATCGTCATGGGTAGCAGAAAATGATAAAGAAATGGATGTCGGAGCGAGAAAACGACATGATTAAAAAGGGAGGAAAAGGAAGGACATTTATTCAACTGTGAAGACAAAACTTTGGAATTAAAAACTGCTAAATGAGCGAACATGGGATAAAAAGTCAGTGAGTGAAGTGACTGAAAATCACGTGACTGAGGTAAATATTGTGGAATAACTGAAAGGACACTTTTCACCAAAACCACTAGTTATTGCTTTAAAGGTTTAGTTCCACAGGAGAAAAGGAAGAGGGAGAATCAGTCACAATGTTTGTGCTGCATAAATAAATTATCAGCGCACTGTTAGTTTAATTATGTTCTAAATGAAACCCCTAAGAGACAGGGCTAGTATGTAGGCTACTGATGAAGCTACACAAAAAAGACTATGACTGAAAGTAATCTGACCTTGGCAAAGGCCATTAAAGTCAGTGTGCCCCTGGAACTAGCTGCTTAAAGAGGCTCAGCAGTTGAGTTCATTGGGAAAAGGAAAAAATTCAATTGAAAATCAGAGACAGGGAAATCAAGGCTTATGCTTCCGCTGTGGCAAAGCAGGACATCAGGCGTCTCAAAGCTGGTGTAAGGACATGGATTGCCAAGCCTGTGGTAAAAAGGGCCACATCAAGCGAGCCTGGAGAAAAAAAAAGAGCTCAGAGAGACCCTCAAAGACTGAAAACAAGAAAGAGACATTCCAACAAAAGAAAAAGAGACATGTTCACGCTGTTGACCAGGGGGACACAGAGATGAGTGACTCATCAGATGAGAAAGTCACACTTATTATACTGATGTTGATGGGGGACTGCACGGCTACTACGTCTCTCCTTACTAGAGGGGGAGCCGGTGCGTATGGAGATTGACATAGGGGAAACTGTATCTCTTGTGTCTCTTGTATCAGACACAGTCTACAAAAAGACACTAAAAACCCTCTTCCACTTCAGCCAACGCACATCGCGCTACAGACTTACACAGGTGAATATGTCGCTGTGAGAGGCATCACTGAGGTCAAAAGTTTAGTTGGAGTGGCAACTTATGTCGTGATGAAAGGGACTATCCATCACTACTGGATGTTCGTGGCTGGAAGAATTCACCCGGACTGGCCATCAGTGCGTTACAATGACACATGGAGACACAGGCCCCACCTGCCATCTTAAATAAAAATGGAGAAGTCTTTAATAGAGTGCTGGGTAACATGAAAAAAACATTGCAGTGAAGCTTAGCATTAAGCCACATAAAACCAAAGTTTCTGAAAGCACAACCCGTACCCTCTGCTGTCAGACCAAAAGTTGAGGCGACTTGGGGGCTTCCGTTCTATTGGCCAACGTGCAATCATTTGGGAAAATAAAATGGAAGAGCTACGATTAAGACTATCCTACCAATGGGACATTAAAAAAATGTAATATATAATGTTTCACGAGTCGTGGCTGAACGACGACAGGGGTAATAAAGCGGCTGGGTTTTCGGGGATCGCAGGAAGAAAGCTACGTCTGGTAAGACGAGGGGG
>JAGTTL010001811.1:0-12055 GCA_036851935.1 Coregonus suidteri | reverse complement strand
GTCCGTTTGCCCAATTTTTTTGTTTGCTCATTTTTATTTTTTTTTTATTTTGTAAATACCCAAAATTTAAGTTTTGGCAATATGTACTTTTTACTTTCATCCCAAATTTAAAAAGCGAATTGAATTAAAATTTAAATTTGAATTGAAGAGGGAGAGAGAGAGAGGGGAAGAGAGAGAGCGGGGACAGAGAGAGGGGGGGACAGAGAGAGAGAAGAGGAGAGAGAGAGAGGGGTGTGATTGTGGTTTTTTAGCCACACGTGTTTACCCAAACACGTGTTTCATTTTAGCCCCCACTTTGATTACCCATAGAGTGGCGGTGGGGAGTGAGTAGGCTGGAGCCCCCAAAGGGAGTCTAATTACAAAAACCTGTAGGGGGGAGGGGAAGAGAGAGAGAGAGAAGAAGGAGTGAGAGAGAGAGAGAGACAGAGAGAGAGGGGAGGAAAAGAGAGAGAAAGAGAGAGAAAAGCCGAGAACGAAGAGAGAGAGAGAGAGAGGAGGGGAGAGAAAAGAGAAGAGAAAACGGGGAAAAGAGGGGAGAGAGAGAGAGGAGAGAGTGTGATTGGGAAAAGGAACAGCCCACTTTATCCATTTTAGCCCCCACGTGATTGGGCAAGAGGGGCTGGCTGGGGAGTGGTAGGCGGGGGGCCCTTTAGAGTCTAATACATTAACCCTGTAGGGGGGGGGAGGGGGGAGAAAAGAGAGAGACGGGGGGGGAGAGAGGGGAGAGAGAGAGGGAGGGAGGGGGAGAGAGAGAGAAGAGAGAGAGGAGAGAGAGAGAGGAGAGAGAGGGGAGGAGAGAGAGAGGGAGAGAGAAGTAAAGAGGAGGGGAGAAAACAGAGGGGGGAAGAGAGAGAGAGGGGAGAGGGGCCCAAAAAGAGAGAGAGAGAGAGAGAGAGAGAGTGAGAGAGAGAGACAGAGGGGAGAGAGAGAGGAAGACCAAGAGAGAGAGAGAGGAGAGAGGGGGAAAAGAGAGGGGAGAGAAAAGAGAGAGAAGAGAGGAGAGAGGGGAAGAAGGGGAGAGAGAGAAAAGAGAAGGGGACAGAGGAGAGAGGAGAGAGAGAAAGAGGGGTTCATGTCAACATGTGCTCCTGATTTTTTTCAGTTTTTTTTTTTAGAATGAGAAAAACACTCGAATCAAAAAATTTAATTCAAGGCAAGAAGTGAGAACAAAAAACTCTTTTTAAAATCAAAATTTAAAAAAAAAAAAAGTAATTTTTCGCCTCAAATTAAAAAGGGTTGGACTCTCATAGCTAGTTTACAAAAAAAAAACCCTACCAGCAGGCTAAAAAGCCAGCCAAAAAATTTGAGCTAGGACAAACCTAGAAAGGGGGAATTAAAAAAATAAAATCAAACGCCCCAAACTAAAGTGGTAAATAAAAAAGGAAGCACGGAACTCCAACTTTAAACATATTTTTCCGTTTTGTGTGTAAAATTTTTTTTCACTCTTTTTGCTGGTTTTGAGAAAAACGGGAGCTAGCTAGCAACAGCAGAGACAAAAAAAACGGGTTTTGCCATAGCAAGGGTTTGCAGCAGAACGGGAGCGCACCGCAGTATTTAGGACCCACAGGCTCCATGTCCCCACCCCCACTCAGCGCGAGTCCATTTTTCCCCTCCAAAACCCCAAAAAAGACACAAAAAGGGAAAGTTTTTAAACAAAATCTACTAAAGGGGAGGCCGGGAAAACCTTTTCACAGCCCTTTTAAAAAAAACGGTAAATTTTGAGAAAATCTCATCTTTCTAAACTGCCCCAGCCAAAGCATGGCGTCGCAGCCCTGTTTCCACTCCCCACCCGGTAAAAAAAGGGGGAAATTGTAATGGGTGGAAGCTGAAAGGGGAAAGAGACAGTGCCCCGACAGCACCATGAAACAATAAAACCTTTTACAAGACGGGGGACTGTATGGTGCAAGGTAACCTTGGGGCTTTTTAAAAACAGACTTTGACCATTAAGGAGGAGAAAGAGAGAGAAGGCCCCCCCCCCCAGGACATCCCCTCCCACAAGCCCCAAAAACTCCACCAGCACCACACTCACCCCCACTATCCCCACCCAAAAAGGAAACACCCAGCACCTCTTTCCCCCACCATAGTGGAGGACACGCACCAGGAGGAGAGGCCCCCCTCAGTCCCAGAGCGGGGCTCCCCCCTCCTAAACCCCATAGCTGCCATGAGGGTCAGTACCACACTGAGGGAAAAGGTGGTCCTGTCAGGGGGGAGTGTGAGAAAAACAGAAACCCAGACATCCCCCCTTTAAAAGACTCCAAACCCCCCAAAGGGGGGGGGGGGGCGGACAGAGCAGGACAGAAAGGCCTCCCAAACCACAGTTGAAAGAATTTTCAGCAAGAGAGGAGGGCCCAAGAGAGAGTTTGGCGATTAACAAAGGAGGTGAGAGAGCCTCCAAAAAGACGGGCCAGGCAGTAAAAGAGCTGACCCACAAAAGAGGGGAGTGCAGGAAAAGAAAAGAACAGGGACGGGATCCCAGGAGCAGCTAGATCACCCCTCTAGGGCCCTGCCATCACACAGCAGAGGAGCCCCCCCAAACCAGCCAGGTTTCCCAGCCCTCCCGGCCCTGCGGGCCTCTCCCCCAGCCCCCAAAACACCCTTTCACACTGACAGCGGCACCGGCAAAGACCAGCCCCCACCCCAGTCCAACCCCCACCAGCCCCAACCTACCCCCCCCAGTCCAGAAGAAACCCCGGTTTGGGGATTGTCCTGTTGAGGACTCAAATGGGAATTTTGTTCAGGAGAAGAAATTTTTCCCCTAGCCCAACAAAACGAGAAAGGGTTGTGGTCCCCAAACAACAGAGTCCATGGCGCGTTTTGAAAAGGGCCCCAAGCTTGGGCGCCAAGCCACAAAAATCAAAACACCCCGGGAAAGCAAGGGACCTGCGTGCTAAGCAGGAGAGGGGGGCGATTTCCACAAAGGGGGAGTGATTGAAAAGGGCCCTCTGCAATTTTCCCCAACTAAAGGGACGTGGGTAAAACCCTTCTACAGGGGAAAGGGGATTTTCCCCCCGCCACAACCCAAAAAAAAATAAACGCCAGCCTCCCCCGGGACGTCCCCTGGGGCCCCAATGCCCCCGGGCCCCAAACCATCCCCCCCTCGTTTTGGACTGTCTTTTGGCCCGGGGGAACTGTACAGGGAAAAGCCCCCAACCTTTCCCTAAGACTCTCAAGGACGTCGTTTTAAAAACCGCACCCCCGGAACCTTTTCCACCCAGGAACAGGGGGACAATCTCCACCCCCCCGAGATCCCCGGGGAACCAACACCCCGGCCCCTACCCTGGGCCCCCCCCAAACCCAAGGGCCCAGCACCCCCAACCCTCAATCCCCACCACACCCAAAAAAAAAAAAAACCCCAGCACAGCCCCACCCCACCCCAGCTTCAGACCCCCCCAGACGGGGCCAAACCCCCCCCCCTTCCCCCCCAAACCACGGGACCCACACCTGGGGGGACCCACACCCCGGGGGCCAAAGAGCTATGCACAAGCTGTGAGAGGAGAAAACGGGTCCAGCTCCCCCAAAACAAAAATGAGGACATAAAACAAATGCTGAATCTACTATGCTCACATGTGATGGGCCGGGGTCATGGAAAAGATGACCCACAAAAAAACCCACCACCTCACACTACTTTCCCCCCAAAAGTGGAGGACACAAATACTATCTTAAATGTAAACAAATCACATTTGCAAAAAGGGATTTTAAACCTTTTAATTTGAAAAACCCTTATTTTAATATTTCTTGTTGGATTGTGAGTGTTATCTCTTTTGGGAATGTAAAAAAAACAGTTATGAAGTTTTTTTTACGGGCATTTTGGAATTACAAGTTTGAAGTCCCTGGTTTTTTGGGTTTAAAGAGCAAAAACCCCAGATTTCCCCTTAAAAAAATTGAGGATGTTGTATTGTATTTAATAAGGAAACAGGGTGAGAGGTGAGTTTCCACGGGGTGTCCACTGGTTATAGGGAGATAAATCTTTCCATCCCCAAAATTTAAAAAGGGGAACACACGGGGCAGGGGAATAAAGGGGGAATGAAAATTTAGGGTATAAATCTAAACTAACTAATTCAATCAAATTTGACCCAAAACGGGGAAAAAATTTTTTTATCTGGCTAAAATCAAACAAGGAGGCTTCTTAACAGATAAAAACGTTTTCCCTCTGTCCCAACAAAACCTTCCCCCTCAGAGTCACCCTATTTAATAAAGGGGTTTCCCCTTTCTAGAAGGGGAATTGGCCACTTTGGGGCCCAAGGCAATGGGGTTTTGGGCTGTGGAGCCTTTGAATGCAGAACAGCAGAAGAACTAGACACCTTTAACAGTCATGGGGAAAAAACCCCTCCCGGGGAAAGCAACAACCTTTCCCCCCCACATCCCCCCCTAAAAAAACAATTTAGGGACAAAGTGAAAAAAAAAAAGGGAGTCAGCCCCTAAAAGCTCGTCGAACACTGGGGTTTTTACATAGTCAATGGTAGGTTAAGAGGGGACCCCCTTTTGGTAGGGAAACCTCAGCTCACCCTTGGCAGCAGTACTTTAGACTAAATTCATCACAGACCAACCCAGAGTCTCTCAGAGGGCCCTTTACAGTCAGCCCACTAAAAACCTCTCTCTGAAACCCCAGTAAAAAAAACAGTGTATCTGAAAAAAGCAGACACAACCACGAAGCATCCGGGGGGGCCCAAAAAATTTCAGGTACTAAACAGACTATAGATGGGGGGTGCAAACAGTAAGAAATTACCCAAAAAACAAAGAGCCAAAAAAACAATCTCTCCTGGACAACTTTTTTGCATTAAAATTCTCCCACACCAATGAAGGTTTTAAATTTGGCCCTTGGAACATTAAAAATTTAATTTGGGCAAAAATTTGCCCCCTTGGTAATCTTAAAAAAAACATAAGAGCAAAAACCAAAAAAAAATAGATCATGAAAAAAAGGGGTTTTTAAAAGATTGCAAAAAATAAGAAAGTCATGAGAAAAATATCAATCAAAAAACAGAGACCCAGACAAACCCAAAAAAATAGTCTTAAAATGGGGAAAAACTGAAGCAATACAAAAAACACCCTAAGAACAAAAAAGGGAAAAGCACATTAGAAACAGTGGATGTGATTGAGGAAAACCCTAGAAACAAAAAACTTCTGGGGAGGGAAAGGAATAAATTAAACAAAAATCATAAAGGGGGGGGGGGGGGAAAGGCTATCCAAATGGGGGTATGTGGAGAAAAACACTTTGCAAACCTCTACAGCAATATTAAAAAAGAGCCCCGAACAACAAGAATACAAGAAAAATTACAAAAACCTTTAATCAGCAGTCAAAGGCTATCAGAACCTGTGGGTACCCCAATTACAGAAAAAAAGAATTATTTGGAAAAATTTGCACTCTCCAACCCCCAAAAAGGCCTGTGGTGGGTGAGGTATTTTAAATGAAAAGATCAAATAAAAGACCACAAATAAAATTTGGGATACTCAAAATCTTCAAAAATTATCCTAACTGCAGGATTTTCCCCCCAATTTGGGGGAAAAAAGGATTGACACACCAATTTATAAAAAAAGGAGACAAATTTGGAAACCCCAAATTTTTTTTTTACAGAGGAATTTGCGTTAACAGCAACTTGGGGGAAAAATTTTCCCCAGTATCATAAACGCAGATTTCATAATTTCCTTTATGAACACAACGTTTCCCAAGCAGAAACCAAAATGGATTTGTAAAAAAATTTTCGTAAAACAGGGCCACATTTTCCCCTCCAGACCTTTTAATTGGGGCAAACAAGTAAATCAAAAAAAAGGCAAAATCTACCCCGGGGTTTTTTTGACTTCAAAAAAGCATTTGATTTAATTTTGGGACGGGGGGTCCCTTTTTTTCAAAAAAATAGAAAGGGTTTTTGGGGGAAAACCCTATGATGTTTTTTAAAATTTAATGTACACAAAAACAAATGTGCGATTTAAAAACGGCCCAAAAAACAAACAAAACTTCTTCCCCCTCAAAGGGGCGTGGAGGAAACAGGGTGCCCAATAAGTCCAAAAAATATTAAAAATCTAAAATTAACGGGAAATTTGGGAAAAAAAATTAGAAAAAACGCAGCACATGGGCTCCCCCCACACAACCGAATCAAGTGTCTGCTGTACGCAGAGACCTGGTGCTACTGTCTCCCCCTTAAAAGGGGGGGTTCCCGCAGATCTAGATAAAATTTCACCCGATTCTGTCAGACCGGGCCCTGACCGTTTAATTTTAAAAAAAAAAAGAATATAAGAAATTCCCAAAAAAAGGGCAGGAAATCAGGCGACAAATATAAATTCTTGGGGCCAGGGTTTTATTAGAAAAACCCCCAAAAAATTTCAAAATATTAGGGCTAAATATCAGAAAAACAGGGAGTTTTACCTGGCTGTGAATGAGGAGAGGGGCAAAGCAAAAAGAGCATTCTATGCCATTAAAAAAGGAAAAATTAAAATCGAAATTTTCCCAAATTTGAATCTGGGTCAAAATTTTCCAATCAGTTTAGAACAATTTTCTAATTTGGGAGCGAAAATATGGGGGGCCCCTCTCTAATACCGAATTTTCCAAAAAAGGGACAAACATCAAAACGAAATACTCATTTTCAGAGTTTTGCAAGACGTATTTCAAACCCCCAAAAAAAAAACCCAAAAAACGCAGTAGAGAGGGTTTGGGGCCCAAAACCCCCTCCTTTTTCGAATAGAAAAAAAGACCATCAAATTTTTTTAAAAATCTAAAAACCCAAATGCCCCCAAAAAATTTTCCAAACACACAGCTTCTTAAAGTCAAGGGGATGAAAAAAAGAGAAGAGTCCCCACCCGTGGTTTTTGAGGCTCAGTATTAACCAAAACCAAACCCCTAGAGGGCCCCAGGACGCCCCTCAGAAAAAACGGGCCCCAAACCAAAACATCCCCAAAGCCCAAAAAAAAAAATATATACTTTTGGGGAAAAAACCCCCAAAAAAACAAAGAAACCCCCAAAGCTTTGGGTCTAAAAAGAAAGTACAGGTGGCAGATTTTCAGCCACGGTTTACTGATAAAAAAATGAGAAAAACACTGACTAGGTACAGACTCGTGAGCACGGTTGGGTATAGAGACCGGGGTCCAGGGAAACCTGGCGCCAGGAGGACGGCTTTTGCCACTCGCCCCCGGGGGAGGAGGTAGAGACAGAGCTGCATTTCCAAATTTCACTGTGACAAATACCAGACCTAAGAGAAACTTTTTTCCCCAAAAATTTTCATTCCCGAAAAGAAATTTGAAAAATAAAAAAGGAAAAAAAAAATCAAATTTTTTTGGGTAAAAGCCAAAATGTGCGATTTGGGGAGCCAAATATGTTCCCCCGCCACCCAAAATGGGGGGACAGCCAGGAAAATTGTAATGTAATGTCAATAAATTTCCCGTTTTTTTTTTGGCTTTTATAGCATGTAATGTGGGCTTCTCAGTCAGTTGAGATTGTCGACTACTATTACTTTTAAAGTACTGTTATTTCAAATATTTTTGTTGAGTTTCTGTTTAAAGGTAATCCCATTTCCCCTATTTCATATTATATTTCTGTTGGTCCCCCCTTTTTTTTAAGTTTACTTTTACAATGTAAATAATTTAACTTTCCAAAGTCAATAAAGTTTGAATTTAATTGAATTTAGAGAGAGAGAGAGAGAGAGAGAGAGAGAGAGGGGACAAGAGAGAGGGGAGTGGAGAGGGGAAGAAGAGGGGAGGGGAGAAAAGAGAGAGAAGGGCCCTTTATGCCACAAAGGAACATAAAAATTTAAAATTTCCCAAATTTGGATCTGGCTTTTAAAAAACTTGAAAGGTTTTAGAACCCCTTTCCCCCATGGGTTTGGAAGGGCTGGGGTCCGGCCCCCCAACCAAGAATCACAAAAAGGGACAAACCCAAAATTTAGATCTGCATGCAGAAATTTTGCAAAAACAAACCTCCGGGTTTCAAAGTTTTAAAACCCCCCAAAAAAAAATGCATGCAGGGGCAGAAATTTGGCCAAAAACCCCCTAATTATCAAAAAACCCGAAAAAAGCCGTTTTTAAATTTTTAAACCCCCTTAAAGGAAACCGATTCCCCAAAACCCTTTCCCTAAAAAAAGCCACAAAAAGAGAGAGGGAAATTGGAGGGAAAAGCCCCTAAGTAAGCTTGTCCCGGGGTTTTTCACAAAACCAAAACAGACCCCCCCACAGCCCCAGGGCAACAACAACAACAAAAACAAATAGACCCCAACCCCAAAACATGAGAAAACAAAAAAAGAAAAAATTTACACATTGGAAAGAAAAAAAAACAAAAAAACAGAGAAAACTAAGGGAAAGCCCATTTTTTTCCCTAAACAGGGGGAGACACAGTGGCAGAATACTTGACCCTTTGGGGACCCAAACTTAAGGGAAAACCTTTTTAATTGTACAGACTCAGTGAGCATAGCCTTTGGGTTTTTGAGAAAGGGCCCCCGTAGGCAGACCTGGGTCTCAAGAGAAGAAAAGGCTATGTGCAACTGCCACAAAAAGAGGTGGGAAAATGAGCTTTCACTTCCAAAAATCCGGAAATGTAGACCAAAATTAGGGGAAACATTTTTTCCCTCAGATTACAGGAAACCCCAAAGAATTCGAAAAAAAAAACCCCCAAATTTTGAAAAACCCCTTATTTACTGGGGGGAAAAAAACCACAGTTTTTCCCCATCAAAAGCTGAAAGGATTTGTAACCTGTTCCCACAAAAAAAATGGCAACCAGTGAAGAACAAACCCCCTTGTAAATACCCCCCTTTTATGTTTTTTTTTTTTTTTCCCCCCCCTTTTGTATTTTAACTTTTTGCCATTTTTAAACAACACTGTATATATACATAAGGGGGAATTTAAAATGTCTTTACCCTTTTGAAACTTCTGGGGTGTAATTTTTAAACTTTTAAATTTTTATTTTTTTTTATTTCACTTTTGTTTACTATCTACTTTACTTTTCTTTGGGGGAAAAGTTAAAAAACACGTTTCCCATGCCAAAAAAGCCCCTTTAAATTTAAAATTTAATTGAAATTGGAATTGGGAAAAAGAAATTTAATTGGGGGAGAGAGAGAGAGGGGAGAGGGAAAAGAGAGAGAAGGAAAAAGGGGCGGGGGACAAAAGAGAGGGAAAAAAGAAGGGGGAGAAGGGGGGGAAAAAAACGAAGGGGGGGGGGGGGGAGGGGGAAAAAGGGGGGGGGGGAGGGAAAGGGGGAGGAAAGGAAATGGGGGGGGGGGGGAAAATTTGTGGAAAATGGGGGGCCGGGGGGGGGGGGGCCCCTTTTTTTTCCATTTTAGCCACACGGATTACATAGAGTGGCTGGGTGGGGGGAGTAGCCTTTGGGGTGGCCCCTAGAAATCTAAATTTCATTAACCCCCGTAGGGGGGGGAGGAGAGAGAGAAGGGGGAGGGGAGAGAGAGAGAAAAGGGAAAAGGGAAAAGAGAGGGGAGAGAGAGGGAGAGGAGGAGGGAGAGAGAAGAAGAGGGAGAGAGAGAGGAAGGGAGAAGGGGGAGAGAGAGAGAGAGAAAAGAGAGAGATGAAAGGGGGGGAGGGAGGGGGGGAGGGAGGGGGGAGGGGGGGGGAGGAGGGGGGAGGGGAGGGAGGGAGGGGGAGGGAGGGAGGGAGGGAGGGAAAAGAGAGGATTAAACCCTACGGAAAAAAGACCCAAAAATTAAAACCTTTTTTTTTTCCCCAGAACAAGGATTCCCCCTTTGAACACCCAATTTACAAACAAACAAAAAAAACAAAAGGGAAAGTCTTTTCAGCTTTTTTGTTTAAAAAAAAAACTTTTTACTCAATTTGGGGTTTAAAGGGGCTGCTATACAAAAAATTTATGGAAATTTTGGGGTTGGGGGAAAAAAAATTACGACCTTATAAAAACCCTTAAAAACCCCAAAAAACAATAGCGGTTTAAAAAAATTTGGGAAAGAACACACACTTTTTTTTCCACGGGCCGGGGGTGAGACAGGGGGCAACTTAACCCCACCCTCCCCAACATTATTTCAAAACCCAAATTTGGGGAGGGCACTAGAAAAAAGTTTTCAGGGCCCCGGGGTCACCCAAATAGAAATTTAAGCAAATGTTACTGTTTCTGATGATCTGGGGCTTCGTCACCAACCAAGGGGGCCTTCAGCCCGCACCTAGATCTTTTGGGACAGAAATTTTGTCAAAACCTGGGCCCTGACAGTAAATCTCAGTAAGGGCAAAAAATTGGGGCTCCAAAAAAAAGGCCCAGTTGCCAGGACCACAAATATAAATTCCATCTAGAACCGTTGCCCTTGAGCACACAAAAAACATACATCCCGGCCTAAACTCAGGCCAGGCACTCTACCTGCGAGATACAAACAGAGGGCAGATCCTTCCCCAAATACAGGTGAGTGACCACCAATTGGGAAAAAGAAACCGGCAGACATAAAAAAAACACGGACCAAGAGGAGCGTGTATTTTTCATGCACGACAGGGGAGGGGGAGAAAAGAGATGCACTTTTTCCTTTACTGTGATAAATTTTTAATTTTTTATACTATTTTTATTAGTATTATTGTTTACTATTATTATTTTTTTATTTGACTTGGGTATAAGTTATCGTTTTATTAGTATTTGTACTAGTAATATTACTGTTTGACTCTATTATTATTGGTTTTTTATATATTTAATCTTTTAGTTTATTTATACTATAATATTGTTTTATGTTACTTTATTATTTTTTTCTATTGTTTTTATTTTTTTTACGAATTAGTATGTTATGGAGATTTTATTATAAGTTATACATTATGACTTATGTTATACTTATTAATTATTATTTGTTCATTTTTTTCTATTATATTTTTGTTTTATTATTAAGTATTATGGATACGTTTATGAGTATGATTTACACATTTTTTTTTTTTTTAGACTTTATTGTTATTTATATTAGTATTACTAGTTATAGTTTTATTTAGTATTGATGATGTAGACGAAGAGGATAGTATTGATACATAATTATATTTTTATCATTTTATTATTAGTTAGTCTTTTTATGTATGATTATTTATACTTTAGTATTAGTATTTATTACTTTATTATTAATTTATACAGTGAGTTATATTATTTATTATTGTTTTTGCTATTTTATTATTTTATATTTTTATATTTTTATTTTTATTTTTTATATTAATTTAATATTTGTAACTATTATTTATTATTATTAATTTTAAAATTTTTATTACTTTTTTTTATTATTGGTATTATTATTTTTGTTTTTTGAATTATTTTTTATTATTATTATTTTAAATTTTAAATTTTTATTATTATTTTTATTATTTTATTGCTATTTTTGTAGTATTTTTGGTTTTACTATTATTTATTTTTTTTCATTAATTTAAATATTAGTTTTTTAAATTTTTATTATCATTAAATTATTACTATTATTTTACTATTTTATTATTTTTATTAGTATTACATTATTTTATTGTTAGTTTTAATCCTTATTACTTTATTTTTTATTATTTGTATTATTAGTAGTATTTATATTATTTTATTATTTTTAGTGGTGTGTAGATTATTGTGTATTAGTTATGCTTTTAATTTATTACTATTTTTTATTATTTTTATTATTAGTATTATTTATTATTAATTATTTTTTTATTAGTTTTATTAGTTTTATAGTATTTAGTGTTTATTATATTTATTTTGGGTTTATTATTAGTATGTTTTATTTTATTTTAGTATAGTGTAGTAGTTATTTTTAGTATTTATTTTTACTTTATTATTTTATTACTATTATTATTTTATGCCCGTACATGACTTTCATTTTTGGATGATATTATTTTGAAAATTCTACTAAATTTTTTAAAATTTTTTCTAGATTAAATAATCATGTAAAAATTAAAACTCATTAGGAATTTGGGGCCCAGGGGAAAAGTTGTTTAACATTTCCCGTTTCCCGAATTAACTCAAAAACATCTAGATTCTCTTATCTTTTAACAGTCATTTTTAATCATTTACCTCTATATCTTCATTCTGAAAGTCTTTTGACTCTTTAAGTCTGAAACAAACCCCGGGGGTCTTACGACATTCGACCACAAAAATGTTTTAATTATTTTTTACAAACTA
>JAGTTL010001810.1:0-12074 GCA_036851935.1 Coregonus suidteri | reverse complement strand
TCTGGTTTGAGTTTTTTTGGGTCTAGGCCCGGGGCGGGGGGTCTGGCGATTTTGGGGTCTAGGGCCCTGGCAGGGGGTCTGGCTGTTTGTTGGGGTCTAGGCCCCCTGGAAAAGGGGTTCTGGTGGTTTTTGGGGTCTAGGACCCGGGGCAGGACCTGGCGGGGGGGTCGGGGCGGGATTTGGTGGGTTTTGGGGGGACCCGGGCCCAGGGGGTTCGGGCTGAGGGGTGGGGGTCTGGGAAAATTTGGCAGGACCCTGGAAGGGGGTCGGGCCTTGAGGGGTGGGGTTGTGTAGGACCGGGCAGGGGGTTTCTGGCAAAGTGTTTGGGGCCCAAAGGACCGGGGGCCGGGGACCTGGCAGGGGGCCCGGGCTAGTTTTTGGGGTCTGGGCCGGGGCGGGGGTGGCTGGTGTTTGGGTCTAGGACCTGGCAGGACCGGGCCCAGGGGGTCGGGCTAGTGGTGGGGGGTTAGGCCCTTTGGGGGCGGGGGGTTTTTGGTTTGATGTTTGGTCTAGGACCTGGAAAGGGGGCCCCTGGCTGATTGTTGGGGTCTGGGGACCGGGCCCGGCCCGGGGGCGGGGGGTTTCTGGTTTGAGTGTTTTGGTTCAAAGGCCCCCGGGCAGGGGGTCTGGTCGTTTGGGTTGGGGCCCTGGGAAACCTTTGGCAGGGGGTCGGGGTTTTTGAGTTTTTGGGGGTCTAGGCCCTTGGAAAGGACCTGCCCAGGGGGTCCTAGCGGGGGTTTTTTTGGGGTTTTCGGACCTGACAGGGGGTTTCTGGGGGAGTGGGGGGGTTTCTGGGAACCTGGCAGGGGGTCTGGCGAGTGTTGGGGTTTAGGACCTGCAGGGGGCCCTGGCTGAGTTTTTTGGGGTTCGGGACCTGACAGGGGGTCTGGTTGAGTTTTTGAGGTCTAGGCCCCTGACAGGGGGGTTTCTGGTTTGAGTTTTTTGGGGTTTAGGACCGGGCAGGGGTTGGCTGGGTGGGGGGGTTTCTGGGACCTGGCGGGGGTCTGGCTGAGTGTTGGGTCTAGACCCTTGGCAGGACCGGGCCGGGGGTTTTGGTGAGTTTTTGGGGGTTCTAAAAACCGGGCCCGGGGACCTGGCAGGGGGTTTCGGGCCGGGAGGGGGTTGGGGGGGTGGGACCGGGCGGGGGGCCCGGGCTGGGGGGTGTTGTGGTTTAGGACCTGGCAGGGGGTCGGGCCTGAGTTTTGGGGTCTAGGCCCGACAGGGGGTCCGGGGGTTTTGAGTGGGGGGGGTCTAAACCTGGCGGACCGGGGCGGGGGGGCCCTGGCTGGTTTTGGGGGGCCTAGGACCGGGGCAGGGGGTCTGGCTGGGGGTTGGGGGTTTCTGGGGCCCTTTGCCAGGGGGGGTCTGGCTGAGTTTGGGGGTCTGGGAACAGGGCAGGGGGGTTGGCTGAGGTTTGGGGTTAGACCGGGCGGGGGGTCTGGCTGGGAGTGTTTGGTCTTAAAGGGCCCCTGGAAAGGGCCCCTGGCGGGGGGTCTGGCGGTGTTTTGGTTCTAGGACCGGGCCCGGGGGTTTCTGGCTGATTTTTTTGGGTTTTAGGACCTGGCAGGGGGTCTGGCTGAGGGGTTTGGGGCCCTAGGACCTGAAAGGGGGTCTGGGGCGAGTTGTATAAATTGATTAATCCTCAGGTACGGGGGTCTGTTCCCGGCTAAAGGGTCTCCCCCAGACCCAGAGCAGAGCAGATTACGGGCGGGGGTGTTGGGGAAAATTTCCTTGAGGACTGGGAGGGGTTTGGGGAAACCTTTCCTAAAAAATCTCATTCAAGACCTGCAGAAGATATCCCTAGACCTACGCAAAAGATATCCAGAGACCTACATAACAATATCCATAAGAACCTGCACGAAGATATCCAGAGCCTGCAGAAGGATATCCAGAGGACCATACAGAAGATATCCAGAGACCTGCGAAGATATCCGAGCCTGCAGAAGATATCCAGAGACTGCAGAAGATAATCCAGAGCACCTGGCAGAAGATTCCAGAGGACCTGCAGAAGATATCCAGGAGACCAAGAAGATATCCAGAGGACCTGCAGAGATATCCAGAGACCTGCAGAAGATACACTCAGAGACTGCAGAAGATATCAGAGACCTTCACGCAAGATTCCTGCCAGAGGACCTATGCAGCACGATATCCCCAGAGGACCTACACAAAGATATCCAGAGACCTGAGAAGAGATCCAGAGACCTGCAGAAGATATCCACGAGACCTGTCAGAATGATATCCAGAGACCTGCAGAAGATATCCGAGACCTGCAGAAAGATATCCAGAGACCTGCAGAAGAGATCCAGAGACCCTTCCAGAGCCATATCCAGAGACCTGCAGAAGCATATCAGAGGCACTGCAGAAGATATCCATAGACCTGCAGAATGATATCCAGAGACTGCCCAGGACAGATATCCAGAGATCTACAGCACACATAATCCACGAGACCCTGCAGAAGATATCCAGGAAAGCCTCTACAACACGATAATCCGCAAAGGATCCTGCCGAAGATATCCAGAGACATGCCTTGCCAGAAAGACTAATCCAGAGACCCGCAGAAGCTATTCCAGAGATCTACAGAAGATATCCCACGAGACCCTATGCAGATAGATACTCAGAGGACCTGGCATAAGATATCCATAAGACATGCATGAGACCTCAGTACCCATTTTATTGCTCCATTATTCCACTTTGTACTCGGAGCCAGCAAAAACAACTTGCTCCAAACTGCCAATGCTCTGAGTTCAATTGCCTACTCTTACAGCATCACAGCTGGATCTGGCACATAAACCCCACCATGAACCCAGCAATGACCCAACCAGGCACCCACACATAGACACCCACCATGACCCACCATTCATAGAGAACGCCCCAAACGTCATGACCTCCATCATGACACCATCCATGGTTCCTCTGGGCGGATATTATTTCTCAAAGATATACGAGCTTTCCTGGTAGTGACATTGCTGGGAGTTTACTGGCTTGATGGCCTAATGACCTAGCGTGTGGATTATCGACACAACCACTGATCCCCAAGTTCCCCCACCTCGACTGGTCAACTGATTCTCTAGAATATTCTACCGTGCGCAAAGCCGTATTGGGGATGTGATTGTCTGTTCGAGACTACACAAGTGCTGCCATCCGATTACAACCACCAGCTGATCATCTCTCGATTACAAACATGTTAGCATCAAGACCTAGTCATGGATTTTGAACTTATTGTTCAGGAAGAGAGATCAGACGATAATTACAGCAAAAGTTTACTAGTCCATGTCGTCATAGTGTTCAGCACAAGACTCCATCTTGTTTATGCCTGAGGCACGAGCCTGTCCAGACGGTTTGACGATCCCCAGTCCCCTACACTCTTACGAAAAAAAAGGGTTCTTATTGGAAAATAATTGTTTTACAAAAACTGGAAATCAAATCCATTCGTTAACTACCGTGAGATTGAATTCAAACTGTAATCTACTCGTCTAAAAATCTTGAAATCAATATGGAGCTCCTTAGATGTAGAGCACGCCATAGTGCAAGGTAGAAGCTATGCCATGTCATGAGAAACTGCAAGCACTGGAGTTGTCCAGGAGACATGTGGAGATGAGAACGTGTTATGCGTCAGGGGATGGGTGGATAGTTCACATGTGGAAAAAATGTTGGACTTGAGCAAGGTCAGTAGAGGGGTGGTGAGTTTACCCGTGGGAACATGTTTGTCTGACGAGGTTTCAGGACTTGTATGGGTGTAAGTCTACCGTGGGAACTCATGTGTGCTCTTCCTGATATGTCAGACGCATGGGTCGCAGTTACCCGTGCGAAGCATGGTCGGACTGAGAGGGTCAGAGGTATTGGTGATGCGAGTGTTTACAGTGGGGGAAAATGTGGGTCTGGGGGGGAGAGGTCAGAGGGATGGGTGAGGTTACGGTGGGAACAGTGTGGGTCTGAGAGGTCAGAGGATGGGTGAAGTTTACCGTTTGGGAACATGTGGTGTACTGAGAGGTCAGAGGATGGGTGAGGTTTCCGTGTGGAACCATGTGGGACACATGTGGGGGGTCTGAGAGGTCAGAGGAGTGGGTGAGGTTACCGTGGAGGAACATGTGGGTCTGAGAGGTCAGAGGATTGGGTGCACACACGGTTACGGTGGGAACGCTATCCTGGGAACCACACGTGGGTCTGAGAGGTCATTATTGTTTGGTTGAAATGTGTGTATGGAGATGTTGAGTTGTTTTATTTGTTTTTGTTATTGTCAAAAAAAGTAAAATTAATTATTAGCAAAAAAAGGTAACCAAAAGGGTTATTGGGCTGTCCACATAGGAGAACCCTTTTGGGTTCCAGGTAGTAGAAGTCTCACTTTCGGTTTCCAAGGTCGAAAACCCTTTTGGCGGTCCAGGTGAAAAAATCACTTTGGTTGGCAGGTAGATGTAGAACCTTTGGGTTCCATATGTTAGACCCCTCTGTGGAAAAGGGTTCTTACTCTGGAACCAACAATGGGTTACTCAAAGTGGCTTCTGGCTGTTGCTTCAAAGTTTCTCCTAGTGGGACAGCAGAAAAACCCTGTTTAGGTTTACCACTTGATAGCACCTTTTTTTCTAAGAGGTGTGTCTAATCCACCAGGCTGAATATACTCCCCCCGCCATGCGTCTCAGAGGCCACAAAAGCCCCGCCCTGTTCACCTCTTCCTGACCAACATGCACCCGCCCAGCCCCCCTCCCCCACCCCATGTTTAGGAAAATATCCCTGTAGGTCCAAAACACTACAGCTTAGCCTCAAACGCTGAAATAAATCTACATTTCCTACAGCCACTTTTCTCCATTTAGCCCTGATGGATTTAGTCATCCTGGTTCACTTTCTTACAACAGGCACTTCATGACCTTGGGACACGACATCGTGTTCCACTGTGCTAACTTACAAGGGAAAGAAACCCCTTTCAAGTATATTCACGTGTCTGTCTATCATCATCATGAGCACCGCCAGCCCTCTGAACGTGTTAGTCCCTTTAAAGTGACACCCCTTTGGTTAAATGGTGAGTTGAGCCGCCCGCTGGACTGGATGAACGTAGGGGTAGCTTTTCAAGTTTGAGGAGGGGGGTAGGGGGAGTGGGGTGCACACCACGGCCACACCAAACACACTCACCACACAACCCACACACACACCACACGACACCACACATATAACAACCACATCCATAAACCACAGTTCGACCACGAGGACACACAGAAACAGACACAACAGACACATTTGATCACGACACGACCACATACACACAGACACAGACACTACCCACCACACCTCAGCACGAGACCACATAACAACAGCTCCCAGGACACACACACCACACACACACTCACAGACACACCAGAAAGCACAAAGAAACACAGACACAGACCATCGCACGAATATCACAGACACACAGGCACACAGACACACACTACACACACATACACACAAAAACACACACACACACAGACCACCACAACGCAGACACGCACTCATCCACACAGGACACCACAGACCATACCACATCGCACACACAGATCAACACAGAAACAGCAGAGACACACAAGACACAGAACACATAAGACACAGACAAAAAAAACAAAAAAAAACCAAGGAACCCCACAGACACACAGACACAGACACACACACACACACACACATACACAAAGGACACCGATGATCAACCTCAGACCACAGGACACACAGACACAGACCTCCACACACAGACCCATACCCAGACACAGACACAGACACAGACCCAGTACCAGAGCCCAGACACAGACACCCCACCCCTCGGGCCTTACATTGCTCACAAAATAGCAACATAGGACAGAGACGAAGGACTGGTGTTCAAACATTAAATATACCATAGGAGAGAGACTGGCTCAAACATGAAATATACCATAGGAGAGAGACTGGCTCAAACATGAACTATACCATAGGAGAGAGACTGGCTCAAACATGAACATATACCATAGGAGACGCAGACTGGCTCAACAAATGAACATATTACCATAGGAGAGAAGGAGACTGGCCTCATAAATGAAATATATAACCATCAGCGAGAGAGACTGGCTCAAAACTGTGTCATGATTACCATAGGAAAGAGACACAGGGCTCAAACTTGAACTAATCAACATAGGAGATGGCACAAGGGATACAGCCTGACTTACAGCCTATAGGTTGTGCTGGTTTAATTGTAAGGATTTATTTCCGGGTGTGTTATCTAGTGGTATCTCTAAATGTTATCTACTGTAAAAAATATATTGTGATACACATTTCTGTGTCTATGCTTTGTACTAAAAGCTAATTTGAGCCATTCATGATTTGACAAAGTCCTCATTAAAGTGGAAAGTTTCCAATGATTTCCACTTTTTTGAATCGGACTTAACATGTCAAAAAAAAATGTGTACGGCTGATCAGCAGAATATGTGGGCGTGGAAGGGGTGTGACACATGGAGAATCTCTTTCCAGGAGGAATGCGCCGCGACTCGGGAGTCCGACCATAGAAGGGTAGTGGACATGGCTGAGCCTACCATGGATACAATGTACCTTGGACTCCTGTACGCACCGTCCTGATCTACCTACAGGAAATGACCGGCTCCTGTATTCCCGTCCCTGACCTACAGGAATGACCGGACTCCTGTATTCCCGTCTCTGAACCTACCGAGGAATGACCGGCTCCTGTATTCCCGTCCTGACCTACAGGAATGACCGGCTCCTGTATTCCCCCTCATGATCCTAACAGGACATGACCGGCTCCTGTATTCCACGTCCTGCCCTACCAGGAATTGACCGGCTCCTGTATTCCCGTCCTGACCTACCAGGAATGACCGGCTCCATGTATTCCGCGTCCTGACCTACCAGGAATGACCTGGCTCCTTGTATTCCCGCTCCTGTTCCCTACCAGGAATGAACGGCTCCGTATTCCCGTCCTGCCTATCACTACCAGGAATGACCGGCTCCTGTATTCCCGTCCTGTTCCCCTACCAGGAATGAACCGGCTCCTGTATTCCCTGTCCTGACCTACCAGGAACGACCGGCTCCTGTATTCCCGTCCTGACCTACCAGGAATGACCGGCTCCTGTATTCCCGTCCTGTTCCCTACCAGGAATGATCCGGCTCCTGTATTCCCGTCCTGACCTACCAGGGACAATGACCGGCTCCTGTATTCTTCCCGTCCTGTTCCCTACAAGGAATGCCGGGCTCCTGTATTCCCGTCCTGACCTACCCAGGAATGACGGCTCCTGTATTCCCGTCCTGTTCCATACCAGGAATGACCGGCTCCTGTATTCCCCGTTCCTGTTCCCTACCAGGAATGACCGGCTCCTGTTATTCCCCGTCCTGTTTCCCTACCAGGAATGACCGGCCTCCTGTATTCATCCGTCCTGTTCCCTACCATTGGAATGACGCGGCTCCTGTATTCCCGTCCTGACATACCAGGAATGACCGGCTCTAACTGCTATTTGTCCAGTCCTGACCTACCAGGAATGGACCCGGCTCCTGTATATCCCGTCCTGTTCCCTACCAGGGAATGACCGGCACTCCTCGTATCTCCCGTCATGACCTACCAGGAATGACCGAGCTCCTGTATTCCCAGTTCCTGTTCCCTACCTAGGAATGACCGGCCTCCTTATTCCCGTCCCTCGACCTACCTAGGAATGACCGCCTCCTGTATTTCGCCGTCCATGGTTCACCCTACCAGAAATGACCGGCTCCTGTATTCCCGTTCCTCTTCCCTACCAGGAATGACCGGCTCCTGTACATTCCCCGTCCTGACCCTACCAGGAATGACCCGGCTCCTGTATTCCCGTCCTGTTCCTACCAGGAATGAAACGGCTCCTGTATTCCCGTTCCTTTTCCCTACCAGGAATGACCGGCTCCTATATCCCCGTCCTGTACCCTACCAGGAATGACCGGCCTCCTGTTTTCCCGTCCACCTGTTCCCTACCAGGAATGACCGGCTCCTGTATTCCCGTCCTGACCTACCAGGAATGACCGGCTCCTCAATATTCCCAGTCCTGACCTACCAGGAACTAGACCGGGAACTCCTGTATTTCTCCGTCCTGATCTACCAGGATATGACCCGGACTCCTGTATTCCCGTCCTGACCCCTACCAGGAATATGACCGGCTCCTGTCATCCCGTCCTGACCCCTACCAGGAATGAACCGGGCTCCTGTATTTCCCGTCCTGACCTACTTACCCAGGAATGACACCGGCCTCCTGTATTCCCTGTCCTGGACCTATCAGGAAATGACCGGTCTCCTGGTATTCCGTCCTGACCTACCAGGAATGACCGGCTCCTCTGTATTCCCGTCCTGTTCCCCTACCAGGAATGACCGGAGCTCCTCCTGTATTCCGCGTCCTGTTCCTACGCAGGAATGACCGGCTCATGTATTCAACCGTCCTGTTCCTACCAGGAATGACCGGCTCCTGTGATTCCCGTCCTGTTCCCTACCAGGAATGACCGGTTCCTGTCTATTCCCCGTCCTGACCTACCAGGATTATGACCGTGATCCTCCTGTATTCCCGTCCTGACCTAACCAGGAATGACCGGCTCTCTGTATTCCCGTCCCTGACCTACCAGGAATGGACCGGCTCCTGTCTATTCCCGTCCATGACCTACCAGGAATGACGGCTCCTGTATTCCCGTCCTGACACTACCAGGAAGTCCGTGGCTTCCTGTATCTCCCCGCATCCTGACCTTCACCTGGAATGACCTGACTCCCGTCAAACCGCCGTGAACCTGACCTACCCATGATTATGAACCAGGCCTCCTGTATTCCCGTCCCTCACACGACCTACCAGGCAATACGACACAGTGCCTCCTGTATTCCCGTCCTTTCAACCTACAGGAGATGACCGGCTCCTGTCTCATACCGTCCTTGTTCCCCTACCAGGAATGACCGGCTCCTGTATTCCGTCCTTTTCCCTACCAGGAATGACCGTCTCCTGTATTACAGCCGGTCCCTGTTCCTACAAGGAATGACCGTCTCCTTATGTCCAGTCCTGACACCTACCAGAATGACCGCAGCTCCTCGTATTCCCGGTCCACCGATCACCATAACTAGGAATAACTCAGGCTCCTGTACTTCCCAGTCTGTTCCGCTACCAGGAATGACCTTATTCCTGTATTCCAGTCCTGACATACCAGGAATGCCGGAACCTGTATTCACCAGTCCTGTTCCCTACCAGACTGACCGGCTCCATGTATTTCCCTGTCCCTGACCTACCAGGAATGTACCGGGCTTCCTGTATTCCCGTCCCTGTTCCCATACCAGGAATGACCACGGCTCCTTTATATTCCCCGTCCCTGTTCCCTACAAGGAATGACCGGCTCCTGTATATCCCGTCCGATACCCACTACCAGGAATGACCGCTCCTCCTGTCATTCCCGTCCTGACCCTACCAGTGAATGACCATCTCCTGTGATTCCCGTCCCTGTTCCCCTTACCAAAGGAATGACCTGGTCTTTCCTGTATTTTCCCCGTCCTGTTTCCCTACCGGGGAAGTGACCGGATCTGTAATTCCCCTGCCTGGTCCCTACCAGGAATGACCGGCTCCTGTATTCCCGTCATGACCTCACCAGGATATGACGGCGGCTCCTGTCATTCCCCTACGAACACATACCAGGGAACGACCGCTACTCCTAGTATTTCCCGTTCCTGATCCCTTCAGGAAAGACCTGCACTCCTGTATTATCCCCGTCCTGACCCTACCAGGACAGACCGGCTCCTGTATTTCCCGTTTTTGACCTACCAGGACATGGACCTGGTGCTCTCTGTATATCCCTACACTGACCCTACCAGGATGGTTAATGACCGGGCTCCTGTATTCCCCGTCTGACCTACCAGGAAATGAACCGCTTCTGTACTACTAAACTGGTCTATACCGAACTGATCCTTTACTGTAAAAAAAAAAAAAAAAACTACCGGAATGACGGCTCCTCTATACCCGACCTGTCACTTCAGGTACTGACTAAACTCCTGTCGACAACGGACTGATTCCCTTCAAGGACTACACTGACCGTGCTCTGTCATCCCCCAACTTTTGCCCTAAAAGTGACTGAACTAAACTCGTCTTTCACCAACTGATCCCTTCCAGGACTGACCTAAAACCTGTCTACAACGACCTGACCTTCAGGACTAACTAAAACTCTGTATATAACCGACCTGTTCCCTTCAAGGACTGACCTAAACTGTCTTTACCAACCTGATCCTACTTAAAACTACCTAAACTATCTATAACCGACCCCTGAACCCTTCAAAGACTGCCCAAACTCTGTTTTTCCTAGACAGACCCTATCCCTTCACAACTACCTAAACTCGCGATACCCGACCTGATCACATTCCGGAATTACCTAACTCCTGTCTACACCAACTGATCCCTTCAAACTACATGCCAATCTCCTCTAGTCCGAACGGATCCCTTCAATACTAACCGGTACTTCCTCTATTTCGAGAGTCCTGATCCCTTCCAGGAACGGACCTAAACTGTCTACAACCAACTGATCCCTTCAAGGACTGACCAAACTCTGCATATACCTGGACTGATCCCTTCAAGGACTGCCTAAATCCTGTCTACACCGACCTGACCTAACCTTCACACCTACTAAACTCCTGTTCTACACCGACTTGATCCCTTCAGTGACTAACCGGCCCTCCTGTCTATACCGTCCTGATCCCTTCAGTAATGGACCGGACGCCTCTGATCTACACGACCTGATCCCTTCAGGACTGACCTAAACTCACGGTTTATTCCGTCCTGACTCCTACAACTATAAACTATGTCCTATATTCCGACTGACCACCTTCAGGAACAACCTAAACCTGTAATACCCCGTACTCGATCTACCTTTATAACTACCTAAACCGTCATTCCCGTCCTATACCAACTGATCTTCAAACTACCTCAGGAAAACTTTCTGTCTGTGTGCACGAGCTGATACCCTGTCAAACTACCTAAAACTCACGTTCCCATCCGACTGATCCCTTCAAAACTACCTTAAACTCTGGTCTATACATCAGTGATGTCCTTCAAACTACCTCCGACTAGGTTACACCGGACGATCCCTTCAAACTTCACTAAATCTGTCTACACCGAATGATCCTCACAAACATAAACTAAGACCCGCACAAAGATAAACAACAGACCTGACAAAAGCTAAACTAACGCTTCTCCAATCCTTTATTTCACAAAGATACAGGACTGAATCCGTGGGAGTAGACCCATAAGACTTGTTCTTAGGTCTCTGACTGATCGCTATAAACAAATTGAACCCTAAACTCTGTCTACACCGACTGATCTTCACCCGCGATGTAAGCATCGCGCATAACGGAATGATCCCTTTGTAAACTATCAAAACACTCTGTCTATAACCGACTGTCCCTCCAAGACCTACCTAAACTCGCTCCTATTAACACATGATCCCTTCAAACTACCTAAACTCTGTCTATACCAACTGATCCCTTCAAATGCACCTAAACTTGTCTATAACAACTGATCATAGCAAACTCATGTAAAACGCTGTGCTATACAATCCTAGATCCCTCTCAAACCAGTCGAAACCGACCTGGTTACTACCGACCTATCCCTTCCAGAGAATCTACCAAGACAGGCTCATGTCTCGTACAACTGATCCCTGGTGACAAACTACCTAAATCTCTGGTCTATACCAAACTGATATCCCTTCAAACACCAGCACTCTGATCGACCACCGACTGATCCCTTCAAACTACCTAAACTATGTCTCATAACGACCCCGCACCCTTCAAATTACCTAAACTCTGTCTATACCGACTGATCCCCTTCAAAACTTACCTAAACTTGTCTTACGACTGATCCCTTTTAACTACCTAAACTCTCGTCTATACGATCTGATCCTTCAAAAGACCTAACTCTGTCTATACCGACTGATCTACTCTTCAAACTACCTAAAACTCTGTCTATACCGACTGATCCCTTCAGAACTACCTAAACTCTGTTATACCGACTGATCCCTTCAAAACCTAAACTCGTCTATACGACTACCCCTTAAAAATCCCAAAACTCTGTCTTTTTTCGACTATCCCCTTCAAAAACCTA